>QJNU01000515.1:0-54747 GCA_004154915.1 Monosporascus ibericus | reverse complement strand
CAAAAAAAAAAAAAAAAAAAAAAAAAAAAAAAAAAAGTATTCCGTACACCGCCACCAATCCTCTCTAACCCCAATTAGATCACGTAACTTCACTTATAGATTTCTTTACCAGTTTTAGGTCAATAAATAAGTGCTATGTGTTATCATAAAGCTTTAAATCTGGTGTTTAATATTTTATATGCCATCCGTAAGCCCGGTGTGACGGCTGGTCGGTTTAGCCAACTATTAAACCTAGTCGTACGGTATATGTTGGCAGCAGTATCGTAGGGAACTAAACAATAGGGCGTATTACTAGTTACATCTGGCAATAGCAGATTATCAAAGCTAATCCGGGCAACCAAGTTGTATTATAAGCTGGTGATCTATTTACACTTATGCAACTAATGAGCGTATATATCTTGTTCTTGGCTCGATGCGCTCGACCGTCTTAAACCCTCGAGCCCGTCGAGTCCGTCGAGTTGTCTCCTGGGTCGACCAGCTCGAAATGCCAAGCCCTTCCAGTCCTTCAAGCACATCACGTGATCATGACTTCTTGGCTGGACGCTAGTCTTCGCTGGCTCTGACCATGTGGTAGCCCGCCAAGCTTGGTGGGTCATAACATTGTGTTGCAAAAAGAGGTGTGTGATTCAGAAGCTAAGTGGAGACCTGCCACTCTGATTCGAAACGGCAGTACGTACCAAGTGTCACAAGCCCAAATCGTTGTAGGCGGGGTTAATGTCGATACAGATGCTACAGCTGGTCAACACCAAAGACAAAATTTAAGAAGCCTATATACTAAGGATCTATCCAGGATTGAAGATGACGTTTAGACCGCAGGACTTGGGATTGGACGATATAGATCTTGGTGCCGACGACCTTGATTCCTTTGACCCGGATGCCTTCATAAAACAGTTCGACCCAACAGTACCTATCGCATCACCGGCGCAAGTTCGTCGAGAGGCTCAGGCGAGATCGAATAACATCTTTGGCAGCTATGTGACCCTACGCGAGATCCTTATTCGCCATGAAGCAACAATTCAAAAGCGCTGGACTAAGAAGACGAGGCAGCAGAGGCAGAAGATTCTGTTGGATGCATGGCCAGACATGGCAGTGACACATCGCCCCGACTTTGACGCTTTCCGCCGCACCAATAGGTCTCGTCAGGGCGCATCTGGAGAAAGGTTCAGGGACTACTATATGTTGCCGCAAATTAACCAGGAAGATCTTCTTAAGCCGAAGACCCTCCTCTTACTACTGAACGCGCGAGGGCGCAACTCGCCACCTGAATTCGCCGGCGCCGACTTCGAAGTAATGCACCTGGGCCTAGTGTCGAAGAACCTGGTACCTGTATTCCTGAATCTGCATGCCATGGTCCTTCACGGCGCTTGTAACGCTAGGGAATACGGCAAGCTCTGGGCGTGGGAGGAGCACCCCGACGCCTTTGACTGGATGCATACTCGCAAACAGTTCCTCCCTGGCGAGGGCTTACTCGTTCTTGAAGCCCAGGAGAAGCTTATGCATTTTCTGGTTACTTGCTGCCAGCACATACTGCACGAGATTCCAGCCGATAACCTTACAGCAGATACCTTTCCTGTTCAACCCGAACCACTTTTGAGGACAGGAAAGGAACCCAATGGCTTTGATTCATTGGTTGTGATGGCGGCAGAGGCGCCGTACCGACTACCTGCCAGGCTAGATCTCGGCCGAATTGAGTCAGTTCTCGGTGCCAGACTATCTGCAGCCGAAGATCATCTATGGGCCGTACGCGAAGATCCAGCGTATTTCCTTGAGCAGCTCATTGAGAGTAAAGAACACCGACAAGAGCTGCTAAAGGATACTGGTGGAGACGAGCACCCCGTCTTAAGGACAGTTCACCAAAAGCGGTTCTGGGCTCGCGTCTGCGGATCAGTCGCTTTCGAGTCTTATTTACAGGTTGAGGTCTTTTCGGAGCTGTACCGACAGGCCCAAGCACTACGGTTACTGCACACGAAGTATGCGGCAGCTATATCACCCACCAAAGACTTACCTGAGGAGCTGATGTACGCTATACTCAAATTCCGTCATTATCTGAACCAAGCAGCCAAAGGCCCCCTGGGTGCACTTCGGCACGGTGTTGTTTCTTCCCCTCCGTGGCGTAAGTACTTTGTCCGCCAGCCGCCACCGGACTCTACCTCGACCATGATTGTTGTACAGCAAAAATCCGGCGTAAAGATGAGCCCCATTGAGCACCAACTCCTCTGGATTCTCCGTACGCTGTGGGAGGACGGCCAGGATCTCTTTTTCGTTCGTCTCCCGCTGATCGTCGACGAGCTGGGAAGGCTGCTCGAAACGGAACCACGCACGCAGGAACTCATATCTGCGCGTATCGCCAACATCGTGGGTGATCTGGCCATCATCTCACATTGCATAGGCCAGCTCGACATGTACCAGCCGTGGGCTAGGGGCTTTGAGGCGGCTTTGCTCGATCGGGCAGACGGCATCAAAACTGATTTCGAGGAGCGCACTCGATTTTGGAGCATGATCATGAAAGCGCTCCGAGATAGCAACCTCAGCAAGGTGGCCCAGCTCGGTACCCCTTCTGACAAGAGATTTGCGTACCCATATGAGAAGCGCCGGACTAAGCAGAACGTGGAACAACTGCAGCGAGCTGAGCAGCATCTCGACGAGTTCTGGGCAGCCATTGACCGGGTCGTGTATGCAGAATGTGGGAGTTTAAAAGGCACAGCTGTCCAACGCGTCCTATCTCGGCCACGCATGATACAACGTACGCCAGAGTGGGTTGATCCCCCACCATCTGCGACTAAGCTGCCGGCTCGAGAACCCGTCCTGGATCCAAACCTTGCCAATCTATATAAACCCCTCTCTACCATCTATATTGGCGAACCGGCAAGGGTTACCGGCAGCAACGCTGGAACCCCGACGCCGAAGACTAAGGAGAAGACAAAAGACATATCTTCTCATACGGCTACCGAGCCCGCCACTATCATCATGGACGTGGACCCCAAACCTGAACCAGTTTCTATCCCTGTTGACGGTCGCTCACTGAAGGTATTTCGGACACTCTTTTTTAACCCGGCTGTAACGTCTTCGCCCGGTGAGGTCTCATGGAACGACTTTCTACACGCCATGACATCCACAGGCTTGTTTGCAGCCGAGAAGCTGTACGGGTCCGTCTGGCAGTTTCAGAAGCTGGAGGGTGACCAAAGCAGAATCCAATTCCATGAGCCGCACCCTCGAGGGAAGATACCGTTCACGACGGCAAGGAGACATGGGAGGAGACTTAATAGGGCGTTCGGGTGGGTTGGAGACACGTTTGTCCTCAGGGAGAAATAAAGAGGGTATTTTCGGTGCGCCCCTTGATCTTGCAATTATCATATACCAGCCTTATCTGGTTAATATCTAATGACTGGAGGAGTAGGACTTAAGTTGTGTATCGCAGTTGGATGACATAAACTCGCCGAAACGTGTTCAAGATTTCTGCTGGCAAAACTTTCGCGACTCGGGCAGCCCAAACCTTTAATATCAAGGGAGATACTATCTAGGTGGCAAATTATGGCCTGCTACTGATGATCTCGAAGCATCTCTTGCGACACTTGAATGACCAGCTATCCTACCATCCCTAAAATTAATCTCCTGTTTCAGAAGCATAAAGCTGCGTCCCCTCCTCGACAAACACGTCGCCCACGTAACGGCTGCCAAGTTAAATATATCGAAAAGGACCAATTCCTATCCAAGCTCCTAGTATCCTAGTATCTTTAATTTAATAACGCCTTTTCCGGATATAAACGTTGTTTTAATAGGGTGTGTAGGATTGCTATCCCGACTTTTATTCGTGTAAGAGCCAAATATATGAGACAAACTCAACCCACGGACGAAATTGTTTGAGTCAGCGCTTGAATGATTTATTCAGTTCTAGATATTTAATTAGAGGGATTGCATCTTCAGGATATGCCTCAGCGAGGAGGTCAAATCACCATCGATCCCAGCCCGCTGCCGCCTCCGTGCACTGGCATAAAGCTGCATGCATCTAAACACCAAATGCATCCATAGAATGGAAGGAGAGTTTAGACGAATATCGCTCGGGCCGTTCGGGAATTAAACGTGCTGTGTTCAAGGTGGATATCGAATCACGCGTATTATGCATTGAATGCGCTAAGAAGCTACCGTATTTTAACCGCAATTACCCTTAATAACACTAACGAACTCGTTCAAAATCTTCTATCCATCCACGACGCGGTATTCTTGGAGCCCGCTTGTAGGGCAATCATTTTCTTGGACCAAACCTTCTACACGGACCGTTTCTATGCGGAGTGTCAGGCGTATAGCCGAATCCAGCAAGGGCGAGATAACGGGGAAGTGAGGGAATGAGTCGCGGTACCGTGCCACGGGGGTTCATGTTCTTGCAAAGGCAGGATGAGACGTGGCTCAGAGGACTTGAGGGCGACCTAGGGACCGACGTGCTCAACGGTAAACTGCACAAAGTGGTCTGCGGGAACGGCCGAGTCCGGGCAGTTGTGAAGGACTTTCCTTCGCTTGGGATTTATCGGCAATAGTGTTGCAATTCCTCAGTTCAGGGTGCTGTTCTAAGTTTCTATGAGATCTAATTGTGCCCGGGATAGTGTGGGGCCTCACATTTTTCGGCACTCTAGATCTGGCAGTTTCTTGTCTACGACTTGGGACTCAATGGAGGCCCTTGCAACTTGAAATATCCAGGTTGCAACCTCTGAAACACTCCTGTGGGATCATACTTCTGAGAAACGGCCAGCAACTTGGCTTTGCTCTCCGGCCCATATCCGTCGATGGGATCCTCAACCTGACTAGCGTAATTCTGGTAAATGTAGCGGTGGTTGACGCCCAGCTTCTCTCCTGCAGCCTTCGCCCTACACAGGATGCGAGAATAGGCCTCGAGCACTTTGTCGTCTTCCGATTCCTCGCCCCACATGTACGTCCAGTTTACAATGAGCAGGGGCTGGGTCGTCCCAGGAAGCCCAAGGGCATTACCGCCAGCCCGGCTCATATGCTCGATCTGGGGCAGCGTTATGACCTGAAAAGCAAGTACTGGGAACTGTACTGTGAAGTTAAGACGCGTGAGAGGTTCGGTCTCCTCATACCATATCTGGAGGACCTCCGAGATGATCCGCTCGTCCAAGAGAAAGGATAGGGTCCAAAACGTCTGGCGAAACCCGTTCGGCCCAGCGGCGTCCCAGTCAAGTGCTATTTGAGACTGATATTTCGTCTCTGTGCTGTCAAATACTGGGTTGGGCATATCGAAGAAACCGTCGAAAGATTCGGGATGATTGCCGTCGGCTTGCGGTATGGCGTACTCGAGAGAATTAACAGCGCCCCAGGTGCCGCTTCCTGTGTCGTAGCTATACGATATGATAACGGCACCATTGGGATCTTCCACCGAGCCATTTTTACCTCGACCCCAATCGACGAATCTTCGAATCAAAGATGAGTTCATGGCGATCGGGAAAATTCTATCGCCGCCCCACATGAGCCCCTGAGGGTACACGAAAGCATCGAGGCGAGTGACCAGCCCGAAATTGTTACCTCCGCCCCGGAGAGCCCAATATAGGTCTGACTAGAGCATGGTTATTGGACGTAACACTTCTAAGGTACGACGAATTCACCTACATTGGATGTTGCATTCGCGTTGATGATGTCCCCGGAAGCCGTGACTACCTCATAATTCAAGATGTTGTCACAAGCCCAGCCGTATAGATTGCTAAAGAACGAGATGCCACCTGCGAGGTCAGCGCGGGCGGTTCATTAAAGTTAGGGATCAAAGAGAGCATTGCTTACCGCCCAGCGTAAGACCACCAACACCCACTGAGGCTACTCGCCCACCAACAACTGTGAGATTATGTGGTTCAAGCACCGAATACACATCGTTCCACCTGTTCCCCGGACCGATCGATGCCACTCGTCTATCTTCATTGAGTGTTACTTCATTAAGTGATGCAAGGTCGATGGTTAGGCCGTCTCTCCTATTCGAAGCACCCGCGAAAGAGGCGTGACCACCGCTCTTGGCTGCAAATTCGCATTGGGTCAACCGGGCGAGGAGTACAGCTGCTGCGGCCTCTTCAGAGTTGGACGGACGGAAAACACAGGCCGGGAGCGTCTTCGACTGCTGCGCCGACCAGAACTCTGATAACCACTCTTCAAAGGAACTCTGCCCGGCTTGAGCGACCGACACCGAGCCGAAACTCTGGGCGAGTGAATCACACTGTATTTACTTAGTCACTGGTCGATGCCGAAATTCTTTGGGGTTCTCACCGCAAAGAAGCAGTCTAGGGTTCCATTCGTGGCTTTGTCTCTTTCGGATACGTCGACTCCAAGGCTTTTGAGCTTGTTAAAGACGTCAAAGTCCGCCGCTTCTTCATAACTATATGCTTGAGTGAACAAGATCGAAATAGTAGCCAGGAGCGCCTTCATCTTGACTGCCTACGGCGGGCGCGTCCCAGAATTCCAGCACAAGGTGAGCTGGAATATGACCGAGTAGAATCACGGCATGGAGATATGGTGAATTGAGCGCCAATAAATACTCCAGCGCACTCTTCACCCCAGGGTGGCATTACATTAGCCTTGAGCCGCGGTCCCCCACGATTCCTTACTGTAGCAAGCCCCTTGCAGTTCAGCCTGGGAGCTGTATGAGGCGGGGGTTTAGTTTATCAAACCCTGCGAATCAAATCAGAAGTTGGTCAGCAGAGGTTTGAGAATTAGTGGCTCTGCAGGGCAAGGGTGGCTGCAGCATCTCAGATCAGCTGGCAGGGATCTTTTACTATCCGCAATCGCCGCGAGGGTGCCCTGTAGTATACTTCCACCGATCTTCAACGCAACGTTCCGAAGGAAACAATGACATTTTCCACAGCGGGGGGGACTCTCTCCGTCCAAAAGCCCCCCGGAACCTTGCCCTAACCCCAACCACGTTGCTGGTAAAAAGGGTTGGTAAACGTATGCTGATGTTAAGTAGAGTACTTGGTAGCCGGGTGCATGTATACTTAAATAGGCTTAGTGACCGTCAGAAACAGCCCCGGCGATCCGCGTTACAGCTCACCCGTCTTTTCCTGTAGGATCTCGGTCAAGCCGTCCAGGGGCACATTGGCCGTCTCGGCCTACCCACACAATGGGTGAAGACGAAGACTGGCTAGTTTTTCCGCTGATGAAGGAACCTTGGAGTATCATTGGTAAGAGGAATTGTCGACCATCGAAAGCAAACGTCGTCCTTGACCATGGCCAAGTGAATAATGATTTACTCTAGAAGCTGGCACCTTGAAGCCGACCAGCTGCAAAAGGGAATGAGCTCATCCCGGATAATGGGCCATCGATTCATCATGCAGCTAAGGCCGAGATAATTAGGTCTCCAAGACTCTCCGAATATTGTGATAAGAAAACCTGCCCCCCGCAATAGCATATACCGTCTATGACCGTGTTGTTCACGCAGTAAGCTGGAGATTCGATCAGGAAGATCAGAAAGTCCCCAGGCAACAATAATCTCTAAGTAGGCAACAGTTGGTTCGCAATATCCACTTGCACACTCGCATTCGATCAACAAGTCCCACGCCCACTATATCCGTAAACCAACAACACTTCCGTCTTTGATCTTACTGGCGATGCCCTGAGAAATATTCCTACAGCATGAAGACACATGGTAGCGTGCGAATAGCCAAAGAGACAAGAAGTAACCACCTCCAACACCCTGTGGATCCGAATATTCCTTTCCAGTTTCAGTCAAGTTGCTTTCTTATACTGTTATAGATGTTCAAATGCCTTTGGCCTCCCTTATCAAGGGATTCGAGGTCAGCGTGGCAGGGTTGGCCGAGTTCCTCCTGTCTGACAATATAAATTCGACAGAAGGGAATCGCATACGACCGAACAACCAAGTCGAGATCGCACAGCTCTTTAGGGATAATGGTGTCGACAGCGAGGTCCGCGCCTTCAGACCTGCCCGCTAGGGCTTTTATAACCCCCAGCGCTTATATTTCTGCTACAACTGGGTCGATGTCTACGTAGCCAGAAGCATTGACGGCCGTCTGGCGAAGCCTATACCGCCTGGCTTCGAGGAAATGAGACAGTCCCTCGGCGCTGACAGCGGCATATCAACCTTTGCTGATTACAGTGACGAGGAAGTATTGGTCCCTCAGGCGACCAACGCAGATGAAGATGTAAGGTCCAGCTATGCTGCCGCTCGCGATAAGCCTCCTCTAACGGTTTGTCGCAGAATAGGGGTCACTTGCTTAGTCATCAGCGCCCCTAGGAACTGTAGAGACCCCGTAACAACGTTGTTCCGGGGCTCCCACACTATATATAGAGCTTCCTAGCCACTGCCCTCTAGAGCCTAGATTATCCATGACAATTTTTACACTTCCCACACCTTATGCAACCTTCTCTCGCGATCAGCCTAACTGTGACACGGTTAATAGACACCTATACCCCCATGCGAAGTCCGTGGTGAAGAGACGGCATCATGGGAATATTGGATGCAACACCGACTAGAAAACCGCGGAGTCGGACCTGACGATCACCCTTTTTACGATTGAAGTCGAACTGGGCATTATGGAACCCGCCAGGAGGTAGTACTGAGAAAGACAGCGATCTAGACTTGTTCCTTCACAACTTCTGAATCGTATAAGTGTAAACCGTGCCCAAGATTCTATGCTGCCGGTTATATCTCATATACAGGGAGCAGTGCAACGGAGCAGAATTAGGATACGTGCCTCTTGCCTTGCAATCGACGGTGATATCCAGCATATGTCGAGACCCGACCCTACACCATACTCTAAGTTATTCCACCATAAGGACGTTCGCGATTCCACTGGCCCATGACCGGAGTTTCGCTTGGAGATCCATCGACAGGCTGCGTCTCGCCCCCGTTGCCTTTCAACTCCCTCCATCGCAAAGCCTCGGTAAAGGGGCAACTCATGACTTTACAGGTTGCCCCTCTAGATCTTGTCATGCGATTCCGCAAACGTTGCGAATAAAGTGCTTCTCTCCCCCTGCCGGACCTAGCCGATGACCCACTTCAATCCGACACACTGCGACCAACGTCCGAACCAAACAGCAACATGGTTAGACCGTATCTAAGCAGGAGCTTTAATGTGAGGCTCGGAAGTTCTTATTATTAACTTAGGAGACTGACTGTATCCTTGGTTTTGAAGGAGTGAACAGTCCAGAGCAAGCAGTGTAGAAACGGGTGAATCATTACGTTAGGAAACGGCGCTTTGAACACAGAAAGAGAACTGTAAAAGCCTGGTCTTCAAGATCTATGTACCCAAAGGCTCGCGACTTAGAACTAAAAGGAGAGGGTTAGTCCGGAGAAGCGTCCGGACGTAGCCGACGGCGGGATCGTCAAGTCCCGTTGACCGTAGCGAAGCGGTGCGAGCCAACGGTTAACCACCTTCGTATGGCGGGCGCTACCGGACCCGAGACGGGACCTCAGTCCGTGCCTTCCACCGGAAGAGTGCAACAAGCGGTGGCTGTGAATTCCGGGATTGACGGCATCGCGCAAACCCCTTTTTGATCAGAAATCCCCCGACTCCCACCTTTTGCTTGGACTCTGGCAAACCGCACTTGTCCTTGCACTGAACTGAAGTAGATGAATGTGTTGACCCGCCTTTCCTTTTCCAATTCCTCGTCCCTACCGATGGTGGATTCATTCTTTCAAAGCCGTTTCCTGTGCCGATAGAAAAAAAAAAAGGACAAAAAATCAGAAGAGAAGATCCGGAATCAGGAAATTGCAAACCTACTCTAATAGAATCAACCCCTCTATATCCCCATAACCTCGCCAAGACTGAAATACGCTAGTCCAAACAAAACACTGTACCGGAACCAATTCCGCAATTTCCCACTAAAACTTTCGCAAGGGCCTCTCGCGTGGCCCAAAATTTTGGAAAGAACTGTGATCTTCAATTGAGACGATAAGAGAGAACAGCAATTGATAAACCGTAGAGTTCTAGAAAGACTCACCACGCGCGCAATTACCCAACGAGAGCTTGTTTTCGAGAGCATCTCCCAACATATATCAGCCGTTCTACCAATTGCCATAAAAGCGACGCATTCGATCAAACGCCCGCCGGCTACCGAGCCCGCTCGACCACCCTCACCATGGCGACCTCCGACGAGCAGAGTATGCCATTCATAAAACACCTCGCATCAAGCGGTAGGTCCCGCCTTACTCCCTACATCTCTTCTCCTCTTTTTCACCAGCCACAAAGCTAACACCTCCATCCCCGCGACATCCAGACCGCAAAACACGGACCCAAGCCCTCTCAACCCTGCGCACCTTCCTCTCCTCCTCCTCGGCGCGGCCGCGCACGCACCTGGACAACCTGAAGCTGTGGAAGGGCCTGTTCTACAGCCTGTGGATGTGCGACCGGCCGGTGCCGCAGCAGAACCTGTGCGCGGAGCTCGCCTCCCTACAATCGAGCCTACCCCCGTCACCCTCGGGCGAGGAGGAGCAGGCGGTGACGCAATGGCTCGCCGCCTTCTGGCAGACGGTGGCGCGCGAGTGGACGGGCATCGACGTGCTGCGGCTCGAGAAGTTCTTGCTGCTCGTGCGCCGCGTGTTCGGGGCCAGCGTGGCGTGGGCCCGGGATGCGGGCGCGGGTGTGAAGGGAGAGAGGGGGAGGAGGCAGGACGCGCTGCTGAGCCTCTTCGCCCAGTGGCCCCTCGAGACCTCGGGCGACCTGTCCAAGATGCCCGTCGGCCTGCGCCTGCACGTGCTCGATATCTGGGTCGACGAGGTCGAGAGGGCGGGGTTCCTTGGCGGCGAGGAGGGCGGCGGCGAGGAGGGCGGCGGCGAGGAGGGCGGCGGCGAGGAGGGCGGCGGCGAGGAGGGCGACAGCGAGGATGACCTGCTGTTCCTGCGCCGCATGCGTGAGCTGGTTCAGGTGCAGGTCAAGTCACCGAGCAAACCCGTGCGGGCGCGGGCCAAGGAGTCGTTGGCGGACGAGAGGCTGCCGTGGAATAAATCGCGGGAGGATGGGGACGCCGACGAGAGCGGGGACGACGGGGACGGCTGGGGTGGATTTAAGGATTGACGTCCACGTTTGACCTGAAGAGAAGAGACATGGATGGTATCAGGTAAAGATGGAGTTTAGGCGTTCTGAGACGGTCTGCTGTTCACAGGTCAAGGAAATCAAAAGGTTTCATCGACAAATGCATATTAGAAGCGCTGATCTATTAGATATATGAGCAGTAATGTGCAACGCGCGGCAATAGTAGTACAAGTACAAGAAAGCCTCTACGCCGCTTCAACTGGGTATCACATGCTTTCGTCCTCTTTCGCTGTTCCTTATTTATACCTACACCTAATCAGTATGGTGCTGTCCTTGCGGTGTTGCGTCCCATCCAGGGGGACCATTCGCCTCGTACCGCCCGTTCTTCGACAGGACCGTGCCGAGAGCGGGGTGGATCTCGACTTGGAAGGGCTCGAAGGGGATGCGCTCCCCATCGATGCTGATGCAACCGTCGGCTTGGTCGCGCGGCGTGAGCCGGTAGGCACTGATCTTGCGGTATGACACCAGCGGCTGCTCGAAGAACCTCTCATTTTCGATCGACGTCATAAGCCCTAGGTACTTAGACAAGTGGATGTCCCCGTCGTTCATGACGAGGTCCATCATACCATCGTGCGGGTTTGTTGCGGGGAAGAAGTTGGTGTCCGGGGCCATGTATGCCATCTGGGATTGTGTCAGTTTGCTCCTCGTGGCGCCTGCGCGAGCGGGAACGCATATGCGAATCAGTGAGCAGACTTACGTTGCCGCAATAGAAGTTCCCCATTCTTTCGGTCGGCAAGACTACCCAGTCGTCCGGGACCTTATCATTTACCGTTCCGTACCTCAATGGGGGCAACCCTTCACCAGCAGATGATCCTTCACCAGCATCCAAAGCATCCGGGCTCCCGGCACCACCATCCTGTGCCTCTGACCGTTCGCCTTCCGTCGGCACATTGGTATTATTTTTCGTTTCCGCCTCTCTCTCGCGACGATAGTGCGCCGTGACACCGGCCTTGTCACCGATCTCAACCTTGGCGGCAACAGTGCATGGGTAAATCTGGCCGCGCAACATGCGCTGCACAACCCCAACATTGAACCGCATAGCTCCCATCCAGCGCATGTTCTCGGTCCCCAGGTCGCTCTCGGCGATGATCCCCACGCTCTGGCTGAGGAAGCTAAGCGTCCGCCGCGTCTCCGAGTCCTTGCCGGCGCCCCCTTGTGTCACACTCATGAGGTCCAGCGGGGTTCGCACACCCTTGATAACCGCAAGCGCTGCCTCGGCGGGCTTGTAGGACCCGTTCAGGTTACAGCTCATAGCGTTGCCGCTGCCGCAGGGGATATGGGCGACGGCGAGGGTGCGGAGGGCGCGGAGCGCGTCGGGACGCTTCCCGAGCCCGTTGAACACCTCGTGGGGTAGACCGTCGCCGCTGCAGGGTATCACGACGTCATAGGCGTTGATGTCGAGGTTCCTGCAGATCTCTATTGCCTCGCCCGAGTGCGTCGTGAGCGCCGTGTCGAGCTGCATGTTCGCAGCCACGAATAAGGGTCGCACCTCCTTCTCCCAGATCTTGAGGGCCTTGCCAGGTCCGGCGTGTGGGTTCACGAGAACCTTGGCGCGCTTGCGGCGCTGGGCGCGGCCGTACGCGCGGCTGAGGAGAGCCTCGACCCAGGCCTCGGCCTCTTCGTTACTGATGTTGCCCAGGGGGCACACGAGGCGTTCGGGACGGATACGGGTCTTAGCTGGGTGGGCGTAGTCGATGATGAGAAGGCTGTCGTGGAGCCGCGCCCAGAGGATGTTGTAGAAAGGGACGGCAAACTCGCGTTCATGTCCGACCGGGAGACTGAGAGGAAGGCCGCAGAATCCAGGACGGTTCTTCTTGGTCCCTTTCGGATCTGGCCAGTTCAAGATGACTGCGTCAGTGCTAGAAGTCGTAATCGGTTAGGGACAAAATAATCACCATCGACTACAAGGCATTCCTGCTTGAAAGAAAGTCTAATCGTTGATCCCGTCCTTTCCAAACTCAAGATGTGGCTCAAGGGTTGGCCGGGAGAATCGTTGAGAGGCTCTTCTGACACTGATGAAGCCATTTCGAACGGACGCAGCAGGACAGTCACGATAGAAATGGAACGAATGTACGTTGGAGCAATAGATGGCACGAAAGTACCTAAAGCAACTCAGTGAATTAAGGAATTAATTGATTATACATCGATCAAAAGAGTGAACGAAGAATAAGCGAACATTAATGTTGTTAATACATAGACCTCGAGAGGGATATTATAAGAGGGTAAAACGACAGCAGCAGAAGCAGCAACCTGAACTACCTCAACGTTAGGGCCCGCGGTTTCCGCCTCTCATGAGAGATGACGATGAGAGGAAGTCGGGCTCTAGCTCGGAGGGAGTAGAGAAAGCGGACGCTAGATTCTACAGTAGGTAGCCGAGGTACCATGGCAGAGAGAATCTATCCCTTAAGAAGCTGGACCGACTTTCCTAGCCTCAGGTACGGTCAGTTTTAGTGCGCAAGGATTAGACCCAATAGCTGACATGGGATTTGGGGTCGATCCACACACCTAAATTATAATTGTTAGTGGAGCTGCATCGGTACACATGAGTGGGTGTGGGATTTTGGGGCGATGGAAGGGGGTGATCAACAACGAAGCTATCGTGCCCAGGTGCCGTGGCCATGCACGCTAACTTAGAAGTGACTACCCGGCGCTTAAGCGGATACAGCTAAACGGGCTCTCGTGGTATGCATCATTGCCAAACTTAAATATGACTTTTTCTTAAACAAACAGGCATTCCATCGTATGTCATACTCTCTTCTTTCTCCCCCTCCTGAGCAGCTTCCTGGTGCTCAGAGGAGGCAGCCTTCCCAACGTCCTCGATGAATGCTTGTTGCATGTTTCATCACTGGTTCCGATGACGAGGAAGCGCGTGCCTTCCCCTTCCTAGCCCTGGACTAAGCGATCCGATGAGCGTTGTTCTCAAGATCGCGCATGCCTCCGGTACCTATGGCACCTAGATCCAGAGCTGTGGGATGAATAGGTTTGCTCCCACTTCATCATTACTTAGTCATCATGTTAAAATAACATCACTAGACTGTTTTGGGACAGCTGCCGGGATTGAACGTGTACTTGTTGGCCCGAGAGGATATATTTGAGGAGCCCATGTCCATTTTATCGTGGTTTCATGCCCGCATTGGGCGGACGCACTTTGACCGCGGTCCGGACTGTGCTGTAGGTTCCTCGTTGCTATGATAGATGGCGCTGATACTCTCTTCAGCCCTCATCCCCTTCGCTAAAGGTGGCGAGCCGCTGTGCGAAATTTCGGATGACAAGAATGCAAGAAGCAAGCGGCCTCTGTTGCTCAGCCAAATGGACAGTGCAAGTCTGCTGAAGTGCCCGTGGGCGGCAAAACTTGTCACACCTCCTTATTGGATCTAAGAAAGTGCTATTCTGCCTCGGACAGCCCTAACGGATATCATCACTTTCGTCCTTATTGATGGCTCCTGTAGTGGTGTACTACATAATACGAGTCGTATTTAGTGAATATGTCAATAGACCTCTTTCGAGTCATTGGGATCGACTGTATATTTGTATGCAGCTAGCTACCTCGCTCTATTGCTGATCGTTCCAGCCTTTCTTCCAAGTCTTCGACCCAAATCGCACTCTGTTACTTCAATATCAAGCCGCAAACCCTAGGTCCTTCATATAACGGCAAAACTACATCAAGGATGTGCACTGTAGAGCATTACTACTGGCGCTGCAAGCAGTGCGGCGCGAAACGCAACGGCACGCCCCGCATCAGGTTGTTTGCCTGCCCCAAGGGCCCTGCGATGGACGCATGCACAGGCGCAAACCACATCGACGAGATCACCGACGAGGAGCCCTGCCAGACTTGCAGACGCAACAACAGTATCGCCCGCCGCGGTGCGGAGATGTCCATCAGGTGGGCCTGGGATCTCTACGCGCAGGCCGACAACAACTGTCCGACTGCCGACCGCGATCTGTACGGCCAGCTGGATAGGTTTCTGAGAGCTCGGGGCCTGTTCCTGAGGCCCAACAGACATGATCCGGAGGACGTTAAGAGGGAGTGGCAGGCCTGTGCCGCTGTGTATCCCCTTAGGTTTGCGGAGGTACGCTGTGAGATTGCGAGGCATGGGCTTCCTTTTCCTTATTAGCTAATCTAAAGTGTCATCGCGGGATTTGCACTTGGCTGGAAATTCTGTAATTGCGCTATGTAGTCTTCGGCCTTTCATGATGACCACTTCGAAAAAGCACCTTGACATGACGGCCGTGGGAATGGACTTCGACTTGGAACATGGTATTCCGGCCTTGTTCACTCTTTCCACGTTACTGATTCCACTGATGTCACATATTTCATAGTTGCGCTGCCCGTCCATGGATATAAGCGTTGTCACATGGCATTGGTCTGCCAAGACCGTGTCCGGGATCCGAGTTATTCTTCTAAGAGCCGGCCCCACCGCCAGTTCAACTA
Organism: Monosporascus ibericus; assembly: GCA_004154915.1. Classification (NCBI taxonomy): domain Eukaryota; kingdom Fungi; phylum Ascomycota; class Sordariomycetes; order Xylariales; genus Monosporascus; species Monosporascus ibericus. The sequence goes on along the minus strand of QJNU01000515.1, from coordinate 39,276 downwards.
TGCGCATTCGAAGTACGGTCCTTATAAAATTCAAGTTAAGGAATTTGATTATAGATATAATATTGGATTACAGGTAAAGATTGGGAGTCTGAATGTTATTAGTCTATGTGTTGTATGATTATATGCATTTCTACATATAATGGCCAGGGATGCACTTAAAAACTCCTTCATTTATCTGTAAAGATGATATGGTTGGAGTTCGGATATCCAGGGCAGTACCTACCTGCAAGTTCCTCAGATCCTCGGCATTCAGGAGAACCAGCAAACCTTGTCCCTGGCCTCCGCATATTGTATCTTCCATATACCGAGCCTCTGATATAACGTTTCCCAATCGGTTCGACTTAGGCTTCAAACCCCTTGCGTTACCCCAGCTTTTATTGCCGAGGGTCCCCGCATATGCTACCCCTCATGGCTTCCGCATTGCATGTCGATCGGCATACTGTGGGGATCCCTGATATGTTTATTATGGTCGTCATATTCGCTCCAATCATAGGCAGAGTGGAGACATGGAGATTCAAGAAAGCCCGACTTCCAAGCCTGTTCTTTCGGCTATTCGACTTGAAATAACCCGGTGCCCGAGAAAGAGTGGTGCCATTCCGGGCTTCCATACGTCGCAGATGGCGGCTTCTCAATGCCTTCGTAACGACGGTGTCCAGGGCGATTCGGAGCCGTAGCCGCTACGGGCAAGGTTCTCCGCGATGATGATTCTAGGCGCTTTGTACTTGGCAAGCTCGACTTCAAGATAAGAGGTGGAAGCACGCCCATAGTTCTCATCGTGATGAACATTGCTCCTCATCCAACATGGGGCCACTTGCGCGAAGGCTGTATAGAGCTTACGGGCTCGTCCTGTCGGGACTCGTGCTGCTAGCACATCCCCAAGCTGCCGAAGCGGCCGTCTCTAGGAGAACTGCCAATGAATACCCAGCTGTGCCGAACGGCCGGGAGCGCATCAGCCTCAACGCAGGCTGGCGCTTTTCTCGCTTCGCGTCGAACCCCGACTCGCTATCCTACGACGTCATGAAGGAGTGGATTCTTCCTACGGGCAACCAGTTCGTCGTCACCGGTACCCAACATCCGCGCCCGTCGGGAACGCCTCCGGGCAGCAACGTTACATACGTACAAGCCTCTTTCGATGACAGCGACTGGGAGGCCGTGAATCTTCCGCACGACTGGGCCATCAAGGGGCCTTTCAACGCGCCCGACATCCCGAACAGTATGGGCGCCCTGCCTATCAATGGGGTCGGCTGGTATCGCCGGACTTTGTTTATAGACTCGACCGACGCCGACAAATCCATCTTCTTGGATATTGACGGGGCTATGTCAAACGCCGCTGTTTGGTTGAATGGCAAGCTTGTTGGTGGATGGCCCTACGGCTACGCCTCCTTTCGCTTGGACCTCACCCCGTACGTAAAGGCGGGCGACAACATGCTGGCCATTCGACTTGACAACCCGCTGAACTTCTCGCGCTGGTACCCCGGCGCCGGCCTCTATCGGAGTGTCTGGCTCGTCAAGGTAGACCAAACGCATGTAGGCCAGTCCGGAACCTACATCACGACGCCAGCCGTGTCCGCCGAGTCGGCTCATCTGGACCTGACCGTGGAGATCGAAAACAAGAGGAATGCCAGTCGCGTGGTGGATGTGGCAACTGACGTGTATGTGCTCGACACCGCAACTGGGCAAGCCAGAGGGGATGTCGTGGCTACGTTCCCGCAGATGACAACGAGTACGATGGCATCCAGTAGACACACCGTCAATGCCTCAACGACGATAGTTAACCCCATGCTCTGGGGACCACCACCGGAACAGGAGCCGAACATGTACGTGGCTGTTACGAGGCTTTTCGCCGACGGGGAAGTCATCGACGTCTATGAAACCCCCTTTGGCATCCGATCCGTAACCTACGATGGAGATAAGGGGATATCCATTAACGGCAAGCCGGTGCGCATTCAGGGTACCAACAACCACCACGACCTGGGTTCTCTCGGGGCCGCTTTCCATCTCAGGGCGGCGGAGCGGCAGTTGGAGCTGTTGCAGGAATTGGGCTGCAATGCGCTTCGGATGTCACACAACCCACCCGCCACCGAGCTGCTGGACTTGGCGGATCGATTCGGGTTCCTAGTACAAGATGAGATCTTCGACGTCTGGAGGAGACAGAAAATCTCTGACGACTATCATTTGTACTTCGACGACTGGCACGAGCAGGACCTGCGGTCTTTCATCCGGCGGGATCGCAATCGTAAGTACATGTCGGCCCCATTTCTCTCTGTGCTCGCAGCGCCCAGACGAGGAGAAAAGCGATGGGAGGTAAACTAACTCACATTATGGCAGATCCCTCCATCATCTCCTGGAGCTACGGCAATGAAATCGTAGAACAGACGGAAGACTCCGGCGGCGCCACTGCCGAGGAACTGCACGCCATGGTCAAGGCCGAGGACCCGACGCGGAAGTCGGGCGCGGCCATGAACAGGGCCCAGGCAGGCAGCCGCTTCGCCGACGCCGGCGACGTCGTGGGCTTGAACTACCAGGGCGAGGGCCATGGCGAGTCGTTTCGCTCGGCGTTCCCGAGCTTCCGCGCGGCGTACCCGGAGAAGGTGATCTGGAGCACCGAGAGCTCATCGGCCGTCAGCACGCGCGGGACGTACATCTTCCCCGTGACTCCCGCCAACCACTCGAACGTCGGCGTGCAGAACGGCGGCGACGCCGGCGTAGACCCAGAGAACCTGCTAATCAGCGCCTACGAGCTCTACGCCGTCAGCTGGGGCGCATCCCCCGACAAGGTCTTCGGGATGCAGGACAAGCACCCCTACGTCGCCGGCGAGTTCGTCTGGACCGGCTGGGATTATATTGGCGAGCCCACGCCGTACGATACCGAAGCCCGCAGCTCCTATTTCGGAATCATCGATCTGGCTGGCTTCAAGAAAGACCGCTTTTATCTATACCAGGCTCGCTGGCGCCCTGACTTGGTAAGTACAAGCATACTCATAGCGCTCCTTGCGATCTTTGTTCAAGTTCTGTTCCATGGTACAATGGCTAACCAATTGATAGTACGTAACGCGACCCCCTTGCCTATTACCCCTCTCAGTCAGGTTTCCCCGGGCATGACTCCAGCGCCCGGGGAATGGAAAACTTGAGTTCTTAGATGATAGATTTCTGCTTTGGGAAAGGTTACTGACATTTGGCAGGCCCATGGCACACATCCTGCCTCACTGGACATGGCCCGACCGGGTCGGTGAAGTCACTCCGGTGCACGTCTTCTCCTCCGCCGACGAGGCCGAACTCTTCGTCAACGGAAAGTCGGCCGGCCGCCTGCAGCGGGAGCCATCGAACTACCGCTTCCGGTGGGACGACATCACCTACGAGCCCGGGGAACTCCGCGTCGTCACCTACAAGGACGGGGCCGAGTGGGCCGTCGATACCAAGAAGACCGTTGGCGACGCCGCGAAGCTGACCATGAAGGCCGATCGCACTACTATCAGCGCCGACGGCCACGACCTATCTTTCATCAGCGTCGCGGTCGTCGACGAGAACGGAGACACCGTTCCGGAGGCGAGCGACAGCATCACGTTTTCCGTCTCCGGGCCGGGCGAGATCGTGTCGACAGATAATGGCAACCCTGGCGACTTCACTGAGTTCCCCAGCCTGACGCGAAAGGCCTTCAGCGGACTTGCGCTCGCTATTGTCCGCTCGGAGGCCGGGGCTTCTGGCAAAATAACCGTCTCGGCTGAGGCAGATGGACTCAAAGGCGCACGGGTAGTCCTGCGGTCCATTTAGATGGAATAGGAGGTCGTAGGCATGGGGTATTCATATTCAATAGCAGATTCAACCCCTCGGGTAAATCTAATGTATGCCATTGGCCAATTTTCGTTGCTCCAACGTGGTAAATGCAGAGCTGAATATTCGTAAAACGAAGTATCAACCATAGCACAACGTACCGGAACGGGCTCACCCTCTTGACTTGACAAGTCTCCGCTTCTCACGCCCGCAGAATATGGTGGCCCCAAAACCGCCTAGCGGAACAGTAGGGCAAATCGCAAACAAGGGCATGGCGATTCTCAGAGCTCGGAGGCTCATTTCTGAATAAGGATCTCACCGTGCATCATTCCCAGACTTGCATCGTCTCTCTCGGCCCATGCCTCCCAACCTGCCGCCATTTCCTCTACATTGCTGTCAGTGATTAGACCGAGCTCAATAGCCTTCTTACGCATCTCGCCGTTTCGGATCCGCTCAGCCATCGCAGCGGCTACGTTGATTGCATCTAATTAGATTGTGTACCGCATGGTTTCGAAGAGAGGAGAGGGGTTGGAAGCTTACCCCAGAGTTTCCTGTCGCTCGGTGCGCTATAGCACCATGTCCCGTAACTAGCCGTGATCTGGTCACGGCTCGCTCCTGCCTTGAGTGCCCAGGAGATCAGCTGCCGGCCACCGGTATTACATCCGCCAGCAGCCTTGTGCGTGGCCTTGATCACCTCGTTGAAACGCAAGACCCCAGACAGCTCGGGCCAGATACACTGCATTTCCAGGTCGCTCTCGCGAGCCGCAACGATGCCCCCGGGCTTCGTGACCCGGAGCATCTCCCGCAAGGCGTCGCCGGGGGCGTCCAGGTGGCAGAGCATCTGGTGGCAGTGCGTGACGTCGAAGCTCGCGTCGGAAAACGGCAGTTCGTAGGCGCTGGCGGGCTGGAACCGCATATTCTTCACGTCGGCGGCCTCCGCGAACCCCTCCGCGCGCTTCAGGATGGCATCCGACAGATCCGTGGCCGTGACTAAGCCGTCAGGCAGGCGCTTCGCCAGGCCTACGGAGATTGTTCCGGAGCCGGCGCCTACGTCTAGGAGCCTCAGGTTGGGGTTCTGCTTGCGCATCTCTTCGAGCTTCGGTAGCAGGTATGCCGCGCTGTTCTCGGCTGTCCGCCATTCGTGGTGTATGACTTGCGAGGCCTTGTGGCCCGGCATATATTGGTTATGCGCCGGTTTAGCCATCGTTTTGCCGGTCATGTGGGTAATGTGCTGGTTGATATTGTATACCAAGTAGACAGCTGAGCAGGTTTAGAGGTGCGAAAGCGAAGTAATATTAAAGGGCATGAGAAATCCTGGACGCGGAGCATATGCGTTTGCCGACCGATTTCTCAAGATTGATAAAACACGGCAGAATCCGACTTAACGAAACCAATCGGAAATTCAAGCGCTTCCGTCCTGACGGGAATGACTGATAAGTTGATAACTCCGTAGGTAGGACCTACGTAGCCACCGAGTCTCCGATGCCGACCTTAACATTATTTCGCTCCCGGACCCGCCTGTTGAAGTTGTGGTAAATTGGTGGCCATAATACAGTGATGAGCCGGCTAATAGATGTAAAAGGCGATCCCACGGGTTCACCACATTGGATATTTCTAGCTAAGGTTAGATAAATAGCGTAACACTAGCACCCGATACATATGCTGGTTTCCCTTACCAACCTAATCGCATTCATACCCTTGAACGGTAAGTGACCATTTAAATTGGCACACTGAGAAGAGCTCGCCGGAGACTGCGCCCCCTCTCCCGGTGAATTTTGCAATGAGGTCGGAACTATAGCAAAGTGCCAAGGCCGAGTCCAGGCCCTCTCCATGGTCGCGTCGCAACTTTTAATGGGTCGGATTTTCACCGCTCATCCACTCCCGTAGGCCGTCTAAAAACCAAGTTCCCCCGGCACCCCTCTTCAGCAGCTGGTATTAAATACACACATCAGTGTCCGAAAGCGACCCGCGGACGGACGAAGGGACCCAGTAAATATGGACCTAATGTTCAACGGCGACTCGGACTCTGTCGTGGATTCCGGAAAACGGGGTACACGTTCCTCCGAACAGACAGCGCCGGTCCCCAGCGGGGCGCGACTCCTCGGCCTGCCGGCCGAGCTGCGGCTACAAATCTGGCGCACGTACTCTACCTGGCCCCGCAAACCCTACTTACGGTACGCGGCCGACTTCGGCGGGGGGGCGGAGCTGACGCTAGTCAAGGCCAGTTTGCTATTCGCCTGCAAGCAGATCTACGCGGAGCTCTGGCCGATCCTCACGGCGAACGTTCAGCTCCACATCACGTACCTGAGCCACTCACCGTGCGAGGCACTCCAGTTTCCATCGCGGCGCGTCTGCGAGTGGATACAGTCCATGGTCTTCCACTGCCCGGCCTGGTCGGCATTTGACGAGGACACGCCGCCGACGACCTCCATCAGATTCCACCGGTTCCGCAACCTCAAGACATTCACAGTATGCGAGCCCATACTGGTTCGTGTCAGCCAGCTGCTGGCTGAGGACGGGGTCACCCTGATGACCCGAGAGACGTACGAGGCCAGCTCGGAAGAAAAAAGGCTTGCGGCTTGGGGAGCGCTTACGTGGATGTCTGCCGACGCCATTATCGCCATCGCGATAAGGTGGGGTCGCGGTGGTTGGGTGAGTCGAGTTCTTGACCCAGAGTACCACCACCAGATCCACGATTTAGACGATGAAGCCGAGGACGCAGACGAGGGCAGTGAGGAGGGCACTGAGAACTATGAACCCGATGATCCCTTCTACAGTAGCAATGACGAAGTCATCGAGGAGGAAGCCCGGAAGAAGAGGCGACGAAATCTGGAAGCTATGAGCATGGAAGTTATCAGCAAAGCGCACATCATGCTGGAAGCGGAGCTTTGCCTGTTCGACGGGTCCGGGTATGCTCCTATGCCCATTCAGACCCTGCTGGTGACTATTGAAACAAGAGACAAGAAGATCATTGAAAGTAGGCTTCTTTCGGAGGAGGAACTGTACAGGAGGGGAGAGGAGGCCAGTGAGGCGACTTGAGAAAGAACAAGGGTGGTTTAATCACATGCAGGCGCTGGTCAAAATCGATGGCGCACTCTGAGCCTACCCGAATACTCCAGCTAATTTTACAACTTTATTCTTGTTTAACGATATTGAACTGGTGACCACCTAAATTATAGTATGGTATTTCTAACCCCTTTAAAATGTAGCCGCGGTCTTTAATTCAAAACTTTTCCTCGTTTGTATTTATCCAGCGTCGGTAATGGTGTCTTTTCGGGCTTATTCCTTGAAGGTACCTTCGTCATTTTTTCTTTACGAACTAACTCCCACAATTAGATCTTAATTAGTCCTTGAGAAATTCAAAACGGGAGTGGATAAGGATACGGCGCTTAAAGGCCTTCATGATAGATTATGAACAATAGCTGCCAAGTAGTAGCTACACTCATCTATCACCGTTGGCGAAGACCAGTGGGTACACATCTCACACCGAAAGGTGTAGTGTAACGTATGCATCTGGCTTCTGAGTGGGGTTTGCGCGTGTGTGCGTGTCGTAGACGGTTTCATATCCAGCCATGACTAAGCTATCCCCGGTTGATCTCCGACTCAATAGGGGATGGCCCTTAACATCAATTGAGAATGGACCTCTTGTCCCTGACGATGGCTTCAAGTGGTACAATAAGCCTTGGGAAGAGCGAGGATTATCGCGCAATTCCAGCCTCACAGGCGCATACATAATGGACTTTACTGGGAGCTTGCATAGCTGTGGCCTGTATCCCGTAGCCATAGAGGGAAGCAGGTGTCAGCACATGAGCCTTAACCAATGAAGAGCCGGGCTACCACTACCTACAGGGTGATAGATACAGCCACATCTGCCGCTCTAACCCAGAAGTGGGGAGTAACAAAAGCAACATTTTGAGAATAACAGTTCATACTCTTCGCTGGGCGTTTGCATACTCTGACAGCAATACAATTAGGACTCCTCATCTGAGAATTTGTAAGGATGGTATGTGTCAAGTGCCGGGAACTATGCCACTTAATCGATCCGCGCCAAGACCATTCCGTTGTTCACCACGGAGCTATCGCAGAGCTTCGCAAAAGCGCTGATGCAGGATGCCGTCTGTGCGGGATCATAATCCACGCCTGCCTTGAGAAGGTTGATGAGTTAAAAAGTCCTTCCGTTACATTAGCCACCAAGACGATCCAAGACCGTGGCATAGAAGTAACATTAGCAGGCACCGCCGGGGAAGGGACCAAGAATGCCCGAAAGGACACGAAAGTATATGTGATATTTCAGGACTTCACTCTCCCACGTAAGTTCTCACGTTTCGGTACCCTCAGCCTCGACTGAACGGTCGATGAAGAAAACCTTGAGTCTGTGCTACGGGATCTCGAGTCACACCATACCATGAACACCGGATCCGATGGTGCGTTTCGACTCGTTTCGACATGGTTAGAGGAGTGTCTTCACTCCCATGCGAGGTGTCGAGCTTGTGCCGCCGGTGGATCGCGGTTGCCAAATAGGGTTATTGATGTCGGCTCACTCGGGAGCCCAGCCGAGCCTTACTTACTAGAATCGTCCAGGCGGCGAGGGGAATACCTCGCGCTCAGCCATTGCTGGGGAGGAGGGAGTCCTGTCATGACGACCAGAGAAACCATCCAAATCCACAGGAGAGGAATTCCGTTCGAAACGCTACCACGCACATTTCGAGATGCCATCCATGTCACGCGTAAGCTAGGGCGCAGGTATCTGTGGATAGATTCCCTCTGTATCATCCAGAACGACCAGAACGATTGGGAGGTGGAAGCAGCTTTAATGCATCAGTATTATAAGAGCGCTCTTGTCACCATCGCAGCCGCGGACGGGTCAAACTGTCATACAGGGCTATTCCGAGAACGAGATGGCGTAAGATACCAACCTTGTGAACTTCAAGTTAGCAGCATCGACGGATCCCCAAGACAGCTCTATGCTTTCACGAATAGCATGTCCTTCGAGTTGAAGAGATCTAGCCTTTCGAGTTCTTTCAAACCAGTCCCCTTGTACAGCCGGGCATGGGTTTTCCAGGAGCAAGCATTGTCACCGCGCATCTTGACTTATGCCCATGATCGCGTTTCTTGGAAATGTCAGGAGATGATTTTTGACGAGCGGGCACCACTGGCGAAAAGTATCGATGATTTCACCAAGGAGGACAGAGCAACTGATATTATCAAGAGAGCGGGCGACCCCCGAACCACCGACGCGGCAATGGCCCAGCTCCAGCAAAAGTGGATCTTCCCGAGACTCGATATGCCACATCCTCGCCGTAACATCAGGAACACAGGCTATCACAGGGAGGACTGCTACTCCCCTGACGATGAGTTCCTCATTGACTGGGGCGATATCGTTGCGGAATACACACGGCGGAAGTTGACATACCAAACTGACAAGCTGGTGGCAATCCAAGGGATTGCCAATGCAGTGGCACCAATTGTTTCTAGGACCTATTTTGCGGGCATATGGGTGGACACTCCTAGGGCAGTTTTGATGGGGTTGGTCTGGTCTTCTAGATTCCGCGGCGCCGACTCCCGCAGACTCGATGTTGTTCCTTCTTGGTCCTGGGCCTCGGCAGACTGCGAGGTACTGTGGTCGGGCCACATGCTTTGTTATTTGGAGTCTAGGGCTGACATTGCCGTAACCAAGGACCTCGCGGCAACGGGTAAGTTAACTGGTGAACTGGCCATCGAGACTAACGTGAGAATTGCCTCTAAGGGGGAAGGCCACGTGTTTACCATAACAGCTTGGTCGAAGTCCCCCGTGGACGGGTTCCCGAGGCAAACGGCCACCGCCTCGAAATGGCCTATTGACAACCGAGAGACCGTGATCGGTACGGACGAGGGACTTGATGAGAATGTTCAACTGTGGTTTGCGGAACTGGCAGTCGGAGTGAATCACAATCTGAGGAACCGCAAGGAGGTGCATTGTCTGGTGCTACTTGCTTGCGACGGGACCGATACGACCTTCCGTCGTGTGGGCTATTCGATCTGGGAAGAACAAAAGTGGGAGAATGAAGAGCTGCCGGAACTCAAAAGGAAGAAGCTCACGATTCTGTAGGGCCTGATGATAAAGGGCTGTGTTCAGTCTCATACTGATTACAGCTACTTCCGCTCATTGGCTACAAGTTGAACTCATATGCAAGTAACCTTTCGATTCTGGGACTTTAAGACTGTAATGTCTCTATACATTGGATCCACAAAGCACTCGGGAATCAATGTTATGAACATACCTCTACTTCCGCCATAGAGCCCCTTGGACACGGCTCCGACTCCAGTGATGAGAATCCAAGAGCAGTACTTCCATGAGTTCAGCTTCAACTTAGAGCTAACGAATATATACAAACCGCTCAAAGTCTCTGCCTGTTCGTTTTGAATCTGTCTTTATACACATTGAATGTAATATTGAAGTTTGGCTCGCAGACCATAAAATTCCAAGACCAGATCAATCATCGCATATCCGGTCGCTACCTAAGTAACAGACCGGAAGAAGAGCGCGGGGTTCCCGACCTCCTGGCGCAGGCTCTGGGCGCTCAGGATTCGGTTCTGCAGCCAGTGGTGGACGCGGGCGCAGTTCTCTTCGGCGTGCTCGAGCCGCTGCTCGAGCGAGGGCCGCTCGAGTGGGTTGTGCGCCATGCACCGGTTCACCATGGCCCGCAGCTCGGGGTCCACGTGGTCGTATTGTCCGTCGAACAGCAGGTTGCCGTACGTCACGATCGACGTGTCCGGGTCCAGGTCCAGCCACCACGCCAACGGCGGCTGCGGCGGGTGGTGCAGTCTTATGAGGCTCCACATCGACTGTACGGCGGGAGTTGTGTAGCGTTAGAAGAGTGATGCGTAGAGGTTCTTGATTGCCAATGAAGGGGTAGTCAGATGAAAGTGCTTACCAATGCTGTGCCCCAGCTGTTCGTATGTATCCAGTAGTTTCCAGCGAGGGTTCCTCGATGATATTGGCCGCGTTACGCTCAGCTGGGATGAAATCCCATTCATCCGTAAATTGCTCCTGTGGGGGTCGCATGTCAGTCCTGCATCTCCTTTTGCGATACTGTAACCGGGGCACGAGCAGGGTTTGACGCGTGCTTACGGGTACGTAATAATAGAGTTTGTTATATCGCCGCCTAGTGACATAGTAGCAATTATGTCTTTTGTCAGTATTTAGGCCTGGATTTATAGCCGATCACTGTCACTTACTCTCGTTTCTGCTCCTTGACCTCATCCGCCAAGCCAAAGTCGGCCAGCTACGCGTATGCAGATTAGTATCGTGACATTTTACGTCCTCTGAGCCCCTATTCCATACCTTGAGTTTCGGGACTAGGTGGTGCTGCAGGTTTCCAAGTTCCAGGTTCCCCACGAATACTAAACGGACCATCCATTAGCCTTGACTCTTTCACACAGACGATAGAAGTAGTCCCTACTGTTGCACGGGTCGTAGTCGAAGTGCACCATGCGCTTCCTCCGCCACTTCTGCTCGCCCGGTGGTATGAACTCGTCAAGGCTTCCCCGGTCGGGAACCCTGTGGCGGTCCGGGCGAAACTTGCGCGGGTAGTAGGCCATGGCGACGCACTGCTTGACGAGGCAGAGCCAGAAGGACCAGAGAACCCGGTTCAGGAACTCCGCCCCTATGTTCCGCACCTTGGCGATCAAGTTCCGCAGGTCGCTGTTTTCCAGGTACTCGAGCACGATGAAGTCCTTTTCGTCGTCCGGAGCCCGCCAACGACTGGCGGCCTGTTATCGTTGTTGACGGTGAGCGGTGGGCCAAACCATCGCCTCACCTTGCCCGCGAGCTCCTGCTGCGTGAAGTCGCTCCGGGCTTTCCGCCTTCTCCTGTTTTCTGGGCGATAGGCCTACAAATTTCTTATGTTAGTGGCAATTGCGGTGGCAGGTCCCCAAGCAGATTGAAACCCCCGGTCGGTAGGAACAGCATTGAGTATATATATCTTACTGGCGTATCCTCGTCACCACTGGAGCCATACTCGTCGCTCGAGTCGTCTTCCTTCAACTCTAATGGGATATTCTGCCCGGGGGGCTTGCCTATCGGGTCCGGCGGGACCTCCTGAACTATGTGCGCCGCGCGGCTGAGTTTCTATGTCACAGACAGGGGGGATCAGCACCCGCTCTCGTTTCGTTGAACGAGCAAAAGCGGAAAGAAAAAGGGGCCAAACACACCCTCATGACCATCTTCACCTTCTTCAAGTCCAGACTGCGCCGGCTCCGGAGCCGGATCTTTACGGCGACGTCGCGGTGCTTCTTGTGGCCGTCCTGGTGGACCCGCCAGTGTGCCGCGAGCCCGTTGCCCCCGAAGCCGAGCACGCAGCGCTAACGCCAGGTCTTCTGCGTGCCGGGTGTCGCACCGCCCGTGCCGAAGAACACCTTGGACTCCTTGAGACGGCGCCAGGCGCGGCGGTCCTGCTCAGACCCAAACTGCGACTGGTGGATGATCTGGTCGAGGATCGGGCCCCGGTTGGGGCGGACTGCGGTCGAAGAGAGCGGGCATTAGTAATTACGATCGCGGAAGCGGCAAGGGAATAGAGGAATCGCAAAGCGAGCTGCTTCTACGCACTCCGATGTGGAACAGTCCAAGATCCCCGCCACCGCAACCAAAGACACACGCTCCAGTGTCTCATCCAAACATTCCCATGCGGCTGGAAGGGGCTCGGCGCCGCCGCGGCGCGGTCGCGCCAGGGCACGGGGAGCATGGGCCAGAGGACGGGGCCCGGCCCAAAGGCGCCGCCGTCGCGCGTGCGGTACTGCTGCATCTCCTAGTTGCTCTTCTGCATGTTGGCCAGGTGCATCCTGGAGTATGGGCCCATGCCCGGCGGCAGCGGAGGGCCCCCTGGGAAGGGCACGCCGGCCTGCGAGGGATTCATATCTTAGGTTGTTAGCCCGCTGGACCTCGCTTATTCGGACTTTTCCCCCTATCGCCGTGACGTGGGGTAGAATTTATCGTGGTAGTGGTGAGTCTATGTGTCACTTAGTGTGTGATCGAGTTGTAGAGCAATACGTATACACTGCTTCTCTGTCTGGGTATGCCAGTTTACGGTGGCGCCCTGAGTACACGCATCCTGTTCGAAATAAGACTATTAGTGACTGCCGAGGCTGTATTGGTAACGTACTGTAGACCGTCCGGGATGGTCTGGTTGGTAACAAAGGGCTACTTACTCGACATTACCGTTTTCGATCCGGCGAGCATAAAGCCAGCATCGTTGACAAAGACACCCACATTATAAGAAACCTCGGCAGCCTTTGGTCAGTCCTTCGGTGATACAGATAATTTTGTGGACACTAGAGCAATCGACTTGGCCGTAGAGTGCAGAGTGACTTCGAACCATCACCTAGTAGTATCCCACATGTGAGTCAACTCGCCACCCGCCACGATACTGTGACAGCGAGTCTACTGCTGTAGTGCGCCTCAGAGAAACCACATATCAGTTAGTCGAGAGAGCATCCCCGTGATCATGTGTAAGGGCGTGAATGCGCTTCATTTATACTACTTAAAAGGCTAAGGAACAGACAAATTCATTGTAGTCAACTTTGGTTTACTTAGTACGCCGCAGCAATAGCTTGCATTTTGACGGAAAGTACACCTTAAAAACAGGTTGAAAACACTAAAGAAGAAGTATATCAGTCGCACTCATCACTGAGACGCGAATTGTTCATAGTTGTGGCCAGGGATGACCTGTTTCGAGGTCATGCCGTCCATCGGCGTCTTTTTATGGGGGTAGACCGCGAGACGGTATATAGAAGACGACTGTATTGACAAGTCAGATGCCAAGAAGGTCGACGTCGGATATACTCCTCTGCCGCTTATGTCCCCACTGTTGTTCGCTCGAAGCCTTTCGTTTTTGCGATGCTCCAGCAAGGGGACTGCTTGCCACGTCGGGCATTTTCCTTTGCTTGCGGAGGGGTGAGATGGGAACGTTGGTAGTAGCAATCCGTCCGTCTTTGATGCCGCGAAGGGTTCCCTCGTAGTACGGACCGGAAAACGCAAGCGAGTCACGAGTAGCCTTGCTACGGCTGATCAATTGATGGTTCGCCTGGTCCCGACGGAACGCGCCGACGATATCTGCATTGTTTCCGAAGTGGTCCAGAAGGGAGGTCACGTCACTGGACGCAGCCGTGGGGCGGCCCGGTGTATAGGTCGGCGTGCAGAGAATTGGATCCTCCGCCGGATAGTTGTCCTCCTCGTCATCATCCGAGGAGGGAGCAAAGTCTTCCAGTGTAAGGAAGTCCTCGAGCTTGAGGTTCTTCTCGCCCTCGTCTTCTTCTTCTTCTCCTTCGGCATCAGAGCTGCCCTCGAAGATATTCGAGCCCGAGGGCAACGAGAAGAACGCCTCGGCGGGACCAGCCGCCTGGGTATTCATGAAATCGCCAAAGGTGTTGGAAGACACCATGGCACTCATCATCATATTGCCGGAGTTGATCAGAGGAGACGCCTCGGGGATGGGTTGGAGCCACTGCAGGTCGAACTGTTCAGGGGAGAGGTCCATTCCTCTCTTCCCCGTCTTCTGAGGTGTAAATATCATCATCTTGCCGGTTCTCGGATTTACAATAGCAATGGGCTTCTTGTGTGAACCGTCAAGATTGAACCTGCCGATACGTGGTTGACCACGCTGAGGTTTGATAAGAGTGACGGGTTCCGAGTCAGAAGAATCGTCTAAGTTCTCCCTTCGCGTCTTACGCCGGGGAGGTCTCTCTGGCGGATCTTCTTCGTCTGTGGTCTCACCATCGGCTGAGCGCATTTGATTAGCTTGAGACTCTCTGGTCTTGATCACTCTACTCACTTTGATATCCATCGAGCGAGAGATCATCACCGATGGCACGCGATGGGATGGGGGTGGGATCGGCATTGAATAAGAGGTCGTGACCTATCATAGGGGTGGTAACGGGAGTGCTATCATCGTCTTGCTCCAAAGCCTTCATAATAAAGGCTTCGATATCCGAGTTTCCGTCGTCGATGGAGAAATCACCAGTCCCGTTGAAGTCCCAGAACCCCGAATTCGAGGAATTGTCATCGTCAGGATCATCTTCAATCTCCCGGCGGAATGAAGGATCGAGAGAGTTCTGATCGACAAATATGTCGGGGAAGAACCCCTGATCAATGTCATCGTCCGTCTCAGTCGATTCCCCGTCGGATGAGTCGGGGACGTCGAAGCGCACGCGGCGCTCTACAACCGAGTCTTCGGGACCAGAGACAAAGGGGTCTTCGAGTCCATTGGTGGCGGGAAAGGTTTTATCCTCGTCAGATGGAAAGCCCTCCCAGCTGGTACTTTCAGCGTCGTCATCGTCATCGTCTTCTTCGTCTTCGTCGTCACCTTCTTCGTCTTCTTCAACCGGTCGAGGAGAGCTGCGGACAACATCGTGCAATGCATTGGCGACAATGTGCTCTTCCTCGACCGCCACTACATCCTCCTCGTCCTCATCGGAATCAGTGATGTCTTCCACGGCGGAGTAACCTCCATCGTCCGACAGGTCGAGCGAAGACGAAACGTCCGAATCTCGGCGCTTCGCCACCTTCAGGGGCGTAGAGTGCTGCTTCTTCCGTACGTTGCGTGACATTGTTTGTTCTAGATAGATGTGGGATATGCAGTGGTTAACAGGGGGTCTCCGACTCAGCGTTAAGAGTATCGAAGCAAAGGCAGTGGGTACGTTAGGCCCCTCAGTAGATAGCCACGACTAGTCTGTGATATTTGTCAAGGTTATACTAGACCTTGAATCTAGGTATGCTTAACTCGGTCAAGGTTTCCTTGTCGATGTCTCCTCCAAGGTATAGTAAGGAGAGGCCTGAGGTAGTAAAGTGGTCAAGCCCAAATGGGAGGTAGGGGGGTTTATGAGGTTATCAGAGGTGCAAAGCCCGTAGTAGAAGGACCAAATTTGTAGTATTTCTAGTTCTGTTCAGACTCCCGGGGTGCCTTTCCGTATGAGAAAAGGCAGAGGACAGTAAGAGTCTCTGTAAACTTCGTCGAGGTCGGGGGATCCAATTGAATATCTCGGTGAACTGAAGGACTACGGGACATGCCTCTTGGCGGACATGTCCCGTAGTGGGCTTTTACAGCTCAGCGACGGCCGAAGGCATATTCTCGACGAAGTTGGTTATGTATACTGATATTCCCTTGATTTGTTGTTTGTAGTGCGACTTCGTTGTCTGGATTGGTGATTTGGTTCTTGGTGGTAAGAAGGAAGAAAGGAGATCTCAAAAGTCAAGCCCGGGAAATTTTCATCGATTGAAAAAAGCACCCCCGCCAAACTTTTTTCCTCTCCACTCAGGGCTGTTCACCCAGGCGGGCGTCAGGCTATCACCACACCTTAAACCTTATGTTAGGTACTCATGGTACTGTGCGATAGTGGATCCGCATTGAGTACAATAGAGTTGACTAGCAGATCCACCATATTAGCGTCGATGGGTACATAGGCGGGGTCCAAGCTCTCGCTGTGGCTTGACTACCGGCTTTTACTCGACTTGTGATTGGCTCGGCGCACCTTAAATCTTTCTTTCTTTTCTTCGGGCCAGTTTGTCACCGCCTTTTTCTCTGTGGTTTTTAGCGCCAAAACCACGATTCTGTCCACCCACATTGGACCACTCCGTGAATGGTGAATGGTTCACCAAAGGGAACATTTCTAGAATGGTTCCAGTCTCGTACGTCGAAGTCAAAAGTGTTGTGTCCACGTATCTCTTGTGAGAAGCATCGCGAGCATTGTTTTAAGCCCGATGGTGAAGCACTTCTACGTGGTCATACTGCCTAATAGGTATGCTCTCCAAAATAACACCCACCGGGCGGCGCCTACAGCAGCTGCAGTCTCCTGTGCCGCCCACCGTGAGAATGGGTAAGTACTCATGTGATGTCAAAGTTGAGTCCCTATTAACTCCCTCATCTCTCTACTTGCATATGTATGTGGACGGTCCCATAGGATAACTTTCAATATGACGCAGAGGAATGGAGTCACAGGTAGTCTTATGAACAGTGACACATCGGTAGAAGCCCCTCTTGCCCCTACTAGTAACCCAGTGTCGAGTCTACGCGACATAACTCGGTCGAATTAAAGCGCTATTACAGTCAGAATACAAACGACGCGAAGCAAGAAACGATAAAAATTTTACTATTAAACGGCGATACCCAATCCTGGATGGCTATCCTACACTCCAATTCCCCGCAGTGAGCTCATTTATTTTACACTATCAAGACTACCTCCCCCTCCAGTTTCCCCACCAGGGCGCTAAGAGATATTGAGCCTCCCAAGGCGACGATCTTTTTTATGATCTCGCGGCTGGATACTCCTTTCAGCCCCCTTTTCGGTCTGGTCTGATCTTCCAACTCCATCAATAACGGGGAGGCCTCATGGCTTCCTTCACCACACGTGTTCATGGATCTATCAAACGCCCTATTTCTGTTCATTTTTTACGTATTGAGGTCTAGATTCTCGTCAGGGCAACTAAGTACTGCAAGATACTAAGGTGGACATGACGTGCTGCACTTACGCATGCAATTTGGCCTACCTACTAAGAACTAGTCACATCGTCGGGATACTCACCCACTCTTGGCCACTTTATGGTCTGTTCAAAAGTCGAGATGCTGCTAGTCGTCAGACTACTGCAGGTAGAACCCAGAGAATTTAGTCTAATTGGCGTTCTAGACACTGGCTTCTGTCATGATAATTCCAAGCGTCGGCATGATGGGCCTCGCGTCGTGGGAGCCCTACTTATTACGGGAACCTGGCTGTGCACGTCTAAACGTAGCCTCTGCCTTCAAGCACACTAGTCGTAGTTGGCTGGTATTTCTTGACAGGTAATCAGCTCGAACTACGGGGTTTATGACAGAAATATAGCGCTCCCAGTTCAAAACCAGTAGAACCAGAAATTATTTCCCAGCTCGTCAAAGTGCCTGACGTCGACTGAAAAATGAAACTGATAGGTCAGGGTGGAGAGCAGGTATCAGGTGGGAGGTGCGGGGACAACCCTGCTCAACGTCAAAAAGAAAGTGCTTGGCAACAGTTTACGGAAACATTCATCCAGGATCTGCACTAAAGAGAGAGCTAAATTGAGACCGGATCCACAATGGGGCTCTTCTTATCTTATCGGTTGGAATGACAACGGTGGACCGCTGGAACTGGTCTCTGCTGGTTGGTCCGAGCAGAAAGTAAACAAAATACCCTCGTTAGCTCCTATGCACGTGTTGCATCGTACATACTTTTTGCCCTTTTGGCGTCCACTCGTATGCAAAACATACTGGCCTACTGCAAACACTTACCTTGGTATCCACGTTATTCCGCTTTGGATCACCACCGCCAATAGCAGCTACAATCGCTCTTTCACATTCGTAGCTTCGGTATGAACCGTTGGCCATTACCAACCGAATATTAAAGTCCATATCAGATATCTCACAGGGCAGAGCATTCCATCAACATGGACCCCCCGTCGAAATCGCAAGCAAACCTCTTCCAGGTCTACTTACGGTTGCGACCTCCGCCGGCCGGGAACGCCAGAGCCGAAAGATTCCTGTCTGTTGAGGATCAGGAAAGCCAAGATGCACCTACACATATTACATTGAATCCCCCGCTCGATCGACGAAGAGCAATCGAGAAGTTTGCGTTCACGCAGGTGTTCGAGGAAGACGCAACCCAACTGGACTTATTTCAAGGCACGAGGGCATTACTTCTTGTGGAAGGCGTTCTCGCGCCACACGGTGGTGATGGCACAGATGGGCTGCTCGCGACTCTAGGGGTCACCGGATCCGGGAAGGTATTTCTTCGGCGTTGAGTCGGGACGCGATTTGATCAGACAGAAGTGGTTGTTGTTGACCTAGCGAACAGACCCACACGATACTTGGCTCACGAAGCCAGCGCGGCTTGACTCAACTTGCACTAGATGTGCTATTCCGATCGATCAGCAACAATATTGTGGACTGCAACACATCCGCCTCCCTGGAGGCTAGTATACAGGCATCTGATGCCTCCGAGGCCAGTATTTACGCGGCCTCAGCATTCCTCGAGACCGTGTACAGCGACCTTGGGGCACCGTCGCGGGCCGGATCGAGGGCTGGATCGAGGGCAACAACACCATTGATTGTACGACCCCAGCGTGATTTCGTTCGCTCTTCTCTCCTTGATATGTGTCCGCAATTACCTGGTCTCTTCCCGGATAGCCCTGGGAGCGTACGGCTTGTTCGTCATGAAGACGACCTGTCGAGGATCACTTTGCTCTCTAGGCCTCCGAGCGAAAGGCCACGAGGCAGGGCGCCAACGGCGTCAACTGCTGGTTTTCACAAGCCAAAGTTGGCTCACACTCCATCCCCCAAGAAGCATTATATGTCTCTCACCTCCGCAGCCAAGAGGAAGAATGTTACTAAGACTCCAACAAAGGGCGATTACCCTCCAGCACAGACGGCGCGACGCCAATTGCAGCGGCCGTCCGCGATGCCCCAAACGCCGAACATCAGCTCGATAAGAGCTTCTTGCGATCCGTCGGCTGAATATTCGATCGTCATCTCGATGTACGAGGTTTACAACGACCGGATATTCGACCTCCTCACGCCACCCATCAAATCGAACGCGACGAAAGAATACAGGCGACGCCCCCTTCTCTTCAAGTCCACGGAGCTGTCCTCCGACCGCAAAGTTGTCGCTGGCCTCCGGAAGATCATATGTGGCAGCCTTAAGGAGGCGTTAATGGTTCTTGAAACCGGCCTTCATGAGAGACGTGTCGCCGGGACCGGCAGCAACAGCGTGTCCTCTCGGAGCCATGGCTTCTTCTGTGTTGAAGTCAAGAAGAGGCGTCGTGGGCGTAGCAGTGCCCAATGGGGAAGCAGCACATTGAGTATCGTTGACTTAGCAGGTAGTGAGCGAGCAAGGGATGCCAAGACGCAGGGTGCGACTCTGGCCGAGGCCGGCAAGATCAACGAGAGTCTGATGTACCTCGGCCAATGCCTCCAGATTTTCAGCGACCCCAGCCACACGGCCAAGGTCCGTTAGTTCCCCGTGCAATACCCAATTGTTCTGACTAACAGCCAGCTTCAGCCGAACCTCGTGCCGTTCCGACAGTGCAAGCTCACAGAGTTGCTCTTCTCCAACTCGTTCCCGTCTAATGGTTTGCTCTCACAATCCGCCAGCGGGCGGCGCAACCCCCAGAAGGCCGTGATGATCGTCACCGTAGACCCCCAGGGAGACTTCAACGCGACCTCGCAGATCCTGCGCTACAGCGCGCTCGCCCGGGAAGTGACCGTCCCGCGGGTGCCGTCGACCACCTCGACGATCCTCGGCGGTGGGGCTGGCCGTCCTTCGACGCACCACCCGTCCTCGTCCGAACTTAGCAGCAGCCCCCCAACGCTATGCTCCCCACTCTCCAGCCACAGCCACAGCCGGCCGTTCTTCCAGCCGGCGTCGTGGTGCGGCGACCTCAGCCAGAGCCGCAGCCAGCGGATGTTTTCGCCGCCTGTCTCGGCCCCAGACACGGAGCAGCGCGGGACGATGGAGAACGCGGCTCTCGAGATCGCGCACATGTCCGAAGTCATCGACCAGCTGCAGGCGGAGCTGGTGCGCGAGACGGAGGCCCGCGTGCAGGCCGAGGCGCACCTGTTGTCACTCGAGGACCGCGCGCTCGAGCTCGAGCAGGACGTGCGCGAGGACTGCTACGCCGACTTCGAGAACCGGCTCGCGCTCGAGATGAGCCGCTGGAAGGCCTCCCTGGACCTCGAGCTCGAGCGCGGCACCGAGCACTGGGACCGAAAGGCCGACCTCATGGCGCGCGTCGTCGTCACATCGCCCAGCGACGACGGTCTGGGTGGGGGTTACAACTACGAGAACGAAAATGATGGCGGGGGAGAGGACAAGGAGAACGTCCTCATCGAGAACCTCGAGCAGGAGAACGAGCGCTTGCGCCGGGAGGTCGCCGTCCTGAGGCGGGAGCTCGCCAGCCGCACGCCCACACGCCGCGCACCCCTCCAGGAGAGGGGCGACGTCGTGTCGAGCTCTAGGACCGGGGCCGAGAATGCTGCTGCAGACGTTGCGGGGCTCGGGAGCAGGCTCGAGGGGCTGCGCGTGAGCGGAAGCGGCCGATGGGGGGAGGACAGCAAGAAGAGCGGCAAGAAGGGGGCCCTCAGGGTCGCGAGCACTGGCAGCCCAACCAAAAAGGTCCGCAGGCTGCGTGGGGAGAAGTGGAATTCGCTGGAGGATGTGGATGATGACGAGGGGGGGTTTTGAGGCGCTCGTGGGTTGGGGTGGTGAGGTTCTTGTGTGATTCGTGGCTGATATCCCCTGGCCCCATAATGTGTACATGTTTGGGAGTATATGTCCCGCCTGCTCGGGTTGCTGATAGGCCTGTGGATTTGCGGTCCTCATCCCGGGCTGCTTGGAGTTGTTGGATTCTATAATACCCCTGATCGTTGATCATTATCTTGCTGGCTTCTAAGAATGGCCCTACGATGAATTTTAAGATTATGTTCTCTTCTATGCCGCCGTCACTGGGCCAACCTGTTGCAATTCGGAGATGTGTTTGCTTTGGAAATTTGAGCTTCGTTCACTAAGTCATGATGGATATAATCCCCAGTGGACGTACAGTAACGAATCTGGGTATGGACTCGCAACTCTGGTTCCCTTCCGCGTCAGCTGATAGACAGAGTTCGTCAGCGGTCATTTTACATTTAGATTTATTGGCCGACAGTTGGAACAGTCCAGCGGGGCCAAACCTTCATCGTCAGCCTAGAATCGTGTCAACAAACGAGTAAGGGGTTGGGGGAGAGCAACGACAGGTTTACAGGCTGCATCAGAAGAATATGACGAATCCAGCAGCGGCGAGCGTAAGTTGAGTAGGGCATCCAAATAGGCGCTACGGCGATGCAGTTACGTTGGTATGTGGACCATTATAATAATTACAGCATGGGATGGGCCATAAAATGGCTCGAGATATGGCCACGCCTGTATCTGCCCTTAGTTGAGCTACGGGTCCCTGACATGATTTAGGATGATATGTAGGAGTGCTATTTGTACAATTAAACTGAATGCTCAGATACCATCCTCCATGCGTTAGTATCAAAATGCTTCCATGTCATGGTTGGGTAGGGCTTTCCATATTCAGTACTGTTTTTGAAGGACAGAATATGTGATCTGTGAAGATTAATCAAAGTGTGGTGATGGAGGTGGATGGATACTAGTAATGTCAGGTTGGTTATGGAAGTGCAATGTGTGAGTTATCGTGAAACTAAATCTACGTAACTGCATGGACGTAGGATACAGCGGTGCCTGTGGTGATATAGAAAAACCCCTCGAGAGATACGGTAAACAACGGCAAGCAAGGCGAGGGGGCATGATCAGGAGTAGGAGTGAAAGCCCCTCAGCCGCCCATGTAGCATGGTCAGTCAATATACGTCTCCTGGGTAGCCATGCCGCCGGAGCAACCAGGTGGGAAAGCCAAGGCTGAATTCAGGCAGGGACCCGAGGGCTTATAGACCAAAATATCCAGCTTTCCTGGCACAGGCAAGCCTCCGGGCGACCAGAAGTGGACTTCGGTCACTTAGTCTGGCGGTTCGGGAGTAGGTAGTAATCAGGCCGCGGGGACCAGGCTTGAACATGACGTCGTTTGCTCGAAACCGAATGCTAAAAACCTCATAAGACTTCACTGTCCTGGGTTTTTCAGCGAGTCAATCCCGCTCGTTCTTTTTTTGGAGATCTCGCATTCGAATCTTAGGCAGGAACTTTTCTTCTCATTGATTTCGTCTTTGTAATCTGGTCATCGGTATAAGGATAGTCCTTCCCATTGGCGGTTATGAGCAGGTCGTGCAAAGCTGTGGTGTAGTCGATCTCCCCCCTATTTCGCTGCTAGCTCGATGGCGCCGCTTCCTCACGTCCATTTCACCATCAACTTAACATAATTAAATTTGTGCCTTTTTTCAACCAAGGTCACTCCCCGAGACATCTATTTCTAGATATTTACTAGACTCTCGAACTACTGTTCTTGCCATCTGCCAAGTGTGTGTGATTTACTCTACTAAGGTCAGGAGACAGTAATCTTTACAATATACTTGAGCTAAATTCTTCCCTAAGGCTCATGGATAAACTCACCTTTAACATATTTACATTAAGAATCAGACGTGGGCTAGGATCATAACACACCAAACCTGCCAAAAGCATGGGTACATACTATAACGGAAGAGAGGGACATCCAGCTGGCTTCTCATGATAAGAAATAGGCGTACTTGAAAACAAGACACGTTAGGATTCTTCGATATTACAACGATGAGCTGTCCGCTGCTGGACTCCCATGCACGTAAATCCGTGTCAGGGAAGATAAGTTGCTGCCATGATACAAGGCTCCCTTTCTCTATGCCTAACCTGTGCGCAGCTATCACAAATATTAGCCTCATTATATACCAACCCCAGTCAAATTGCCTTCCTACGGTCCCTATGTGGATGGTTCTATGAATTCATTGGTGACTAAAAACTTTTCTGTTATTGATCTATACAACATCTTCAGCCTCTATCTTTAAAATCTGCACGGACATACAGATATACAGGGCATAGAATATTTGAATGGCTTGATACTTGACGCAGACCTATCATAGCAATGAACCCCGGAGTTTACTTGTCCTGAATATCTACGAAAGGGAGTACAGGATGATTGAAAAACACACCAAGTTCTTCGGTTTTATACGGGATTGCCAATGAAAAGTTGCTACTTCGTAGATAGTAAGGCCCAGTATGTTGATATGGTCTAACTCTTATTGCGCTCTGGAGAGATTGCTATTTCTTAATACGTTTAATATTGAGTTAACGACCTGCTCTAATACGCCCCTCAGCACATGGAGTGTAGTTTGGCCGAGACGCACGTGACTTACGGGGCCGAAGGGATGCATGGCTGGCTTAGCGGGCCCTATATAGGTAGCAACATGCGAGTCATACAATCCTGACACGGAACCGAGCGCGCGGAACGAGAAGTCATGCAGCTTCTTCTATCACCAGCTCGTCCCTGGACCTAATGCCTCTAGCGCGCTGGGCGGCTGGCTTCATTTGCCCCTTCGGAGTCATCGTGGGGGAGCCGCGCTTTATCCCAGCCTGATGCATATGCCGTTACATTCGGGTTTTATCCAAGATCCGCTGCCGCGAAATCCGCGGCCTTGAACCAGTTTGCTTCCATGGTGGGCGGACGTACTTAGCCACGCAACAGTTCTGTGCCTGGTCGTGGACGGCTCTGACAAGCCGACCGGCTTGTTGCCACTGAGCGCCTTCGCCATGCATGCGGTTGACGCAATAACGGCAGTTAATTTGTCGGCTCGGAGCTTAGCGACTGCAGGGACGATTGCTACGAGTTTGAAG
Source organism: Monosporascus ibericus (assembly GCA_004154915.1). Taxonomy (NCBI): domain Eukaryota; kingdom Fungi; phylum Ascomycota; class Sordariomycetes; order Xylariales; genus Monosporascus; species Monosporascus ibericus. Next base: position 15,180 of record QJNU01000515.1, on the reverse strand, counting down.
TCCTAGACTCGGAGTCGGAGAAGCGCACAGCGAATGCTACCGCCTAGTGATATATCATCGTACTATCCTTAGTTACAGCTCCTAGACGGCGAATGATCCTAAAAACAGAGTGGGAATCGGCCAAGCTCAGAAAGGGGTCAGAGGCAAGGCCCTAACATCCAGAGGATGGATGATGTTATCTCCGAGGTAATAGCCGGTTGCCTTGGCCATTACTATTGGCAGATACCGAACAAGTATCTTTTTCCCAGTAAGAATTGTGCCAATATGTTCGGCTCAGAGCTGTACTACGCTATACCAAGAATTAGCGGAACAACCCGCGGCGGGATCATCGACGTAGCGGCGGACTGGTAGCTCACGGAGGCTAATGCGAAAGATGTCAGCAGAGATGGCACACTTCGGGGAGCTTTACTAATCTAAGGGCACTCTAGTTCCGCAGTCACAGCATCATCGGTTATGCAGCTAATACTGGCACGTCATTTCTGCTATGCGTTGCTCGATTGGCGCCGAGAACCTAATTTCATTCGACGGAGATCCCCAATGGCTACGCAGCGGTGTACGCGAGAGATGGTGACCCGAACACCAGGAGTCGAGTTCGATGTGTCATTGACACCGGCTCAATTGGCCGTAGGCGGACTCCCGAATCGATCTTCGAAGGGCATACAAGAAGGGGTGTATTAGTATATTAGTATCGGTCCATACTCTTAGGCTCTAAGTTATATTAGCGCGAAACTCTCTATAGACCACTTATACGAAGAGCCCCCCAATCCAAGTGTCGCGTGCCACCATGACAGACGCAGCATCTCCGATCCCGATACTACTCTGCGGCAAGATCCCGACACATATTAAGGCGACATGCGACATCGTGAAACCCGAGTTCCAAGGTAGAACCCGTCACATGACTAGCCAGCGCTACCCATAAAGCAGCCTATTGACCCGGGTGACAGTGATTCGGGTCTGCTCGGACCCAGAAGCCGCTCGCGCGGCTCTCACCGCGCTAATGGCCCCTTCTTCGGAGACTCCGACTTTCGACGGCGCGGAGTACCCCAGACCGCGGGCCATTATTATGGGTGCCGGGTATACGCATGATGTCTTTACGTCGATCCGCGACTCGGTCGACGGCGCCACGAGCGTGCCTTGGATCCGGCCATCCAACGTAAAACCCGGTGCCCAAAGGGGATCGACTCCGCCGCCTGCCGAAGAGATTGCTAGCAAGGTGCGCAAGACGCTCGATGAGCACCTTGAGGAAATCCAAGCTGGCACGGGTGCCGGCGAGGTTTGGTGGATGTAATCCATTATATGGTCTTCATTTCCGCGGGTGCCTCATAACATATTGTGGCATGTGGAGTAGATCACAACATCTAAAGAGGAAGCTGGATCAATCTAAACAATGAATCCATTGCCCACAACTTGCTGTGTTTCCCGTACGCTCCCCTTAGTAGGGCCGGTGTGTAGAGCTCACCCCTATACCACATGAAAATATCCGAGGCAAGAACGTACATATGAGATCCGGCGGCTATGAACTCGGTTATAACTTAGAAGCAAGTCATTTCGGAGATACAGCTCAAGAGAAAGTGGATCAGACTTGGAAGTTTATCTTGAAGCACATGGACATTCACGACGTCCTCAGCGAGGCACAATATGTGAGCTTATCGAATATGCCCAATTGGGAAAAGGGGTGGAGTGGTGGTGGTTGGCAGAGTACGATAGCCAGCTAACGTACCAGGTGGCAGACATATACGACAATGCTCTAAGACCTAGGGTTTTATTAACGGTTGGTTCTCTGATAAAAGACAGGAGTTTGCACTTTTACCCACCCATCAATGGGGGATCTGCTGACCCCACCTACCTAGAAGCATACGTCATCCGATAGGAGCGCATCACCGGTCGAGGCATACGCGGGTCCCGCTCTCAGCTCTCCCAAGCTTATTGTCTAAACCTGCCCCAGTGCGGGGTTCTCGCAGTTAAGTATACGGCTCCCCAAGCCCGTTCCCCTCGTCCGTCTCCACCGCAGTCCACGCACCAGTAGAGGTCGGCCAGCTCGGGTCTCAAGCCTGAGCAAGTGGAACGGCCACAGAAAACAAGACGAGCCCTTGCTATGTTTCCTGTGAAAGCTGGAGGTCGGGCACGATAGCTCGGGCTGATATAGCCCCGAATCGGCATCCTATTCCGCCACTTAAAAGGCTCGGACGGAGCGCGCTCGTACAGAATGCAACCGGCCTCGGCGGCCTCTCGCGCAGGAAATCCGACGACCCCTAATTGCTTTGGGTTTTAACGATCTCCCCCGACAGTCCAGGATACGGACATCTTCTAACGGACGCACTTGCCGTGACGATACGGTACCCATCTAGCAGCTAACCGCCGACGCAGGCGCCCACGATGTTCACACAACCAGACGAGAAGATACTGGAGTTCCGATATGACTCCGAGACTTTACGCGTTGAGGCCTGGGGCCCCAACGCCTTCAGAGTCCGAGCGACGCAGGAGCCTAAATTTCCCGACGAGAACTGGGCACTGACGGAGCCGGTGCCTGAACCGAAAGACGTCAGCGTCTCGATCGCGGGCGGCCAGGCGTCTATCTGCAACGGCACCGTGACGGCCAAGATCACACACCGCGGCAAGCTCACGATCTCGCATAAGGACGGCAGGATCCTGCTGGAGGAGTTCGTACGGGAGCGCAAGGACGTGCAGGACCCCAAGTGCAGCGCGTTGCGGATCACGGCGCGCGAGTTCCGGCCGCGGCCCGGGTGCGCATCGTGGCACCTAACGGCGCGGTTCGAGTCGTCTCACGGACCCGACGAAAAGATCTTCGGCATGGGTCAGTACCAGCAGCCGTACCTGGACCTCAAGGGGTCGGACGTGGAGCTGGCGCAGCGCAACTCGCAGGCGTCGATCCCGTTCGCCGTGTCGAGCGCCGGGTACGGCCTACTCTGGAACAACCCGGCCGTGGGCCGCGCCGTCTTTGGCCGCAACCTGACGACCTTCGAGGCCTACTCGACCCGCGTCCTCGATTACTGGGTCGTCGCCGGCGACGCGCCCGCCGAGATCGTGCGCGCCTACGCGAAGGTCGTCGGCACGGCACCCGAGATGCCAGAGTACGGCCTCGGCTTCTGGCAGTGTAAGCTCCGCTACCAGACCCAAGAGGAGATCCTCAAGGTCGCAAGAGAGCACAAGAAGCGCGAATTGCCTATGGACGTCATCGTCGTCGACTACTTCCATTGGCCGTACGAAGGAGAGTGGAAGTTCGACCCGACCTTCTGGCCTAATCCCGGTGAGTCTCCAGGGCTGGTCTTGCGGAGGGTTATTTTGCTAACGAGCACGTGATAGATGCGATGATTGCCGAGCTCAAGTCGCTCGGGATCGAGCTCATGGTATCGATATGGCCGACAGTCGACCGGCGATCGGAGAACTACGAGGAGATGCTAGAGAAGGGCCTCCTCATCCGCCAGGACCGGGGATGGCGCATCGTCATGGAAGGCGAAGGCAACTGCATCCACTTCGACGCGACGAATCCCGAGGCGCGGAAGTACATCTGGGAGAAGGCGAAGGCGAACTACTATGACAAAGGTGTCAGGATCTTCTGGCTGGACGAGGCCGAGCCCGAGTACACGCACTACGACTTCGACAACTACCGGTACCACCAGGGCCCGGACCTCATGATCGGCAATATCTACCCGGTGCAGTACTCGCGGGCGTTCTACGAGGGGCAGAGGGCGGCGGGGCAGGAGAAGGTCGTGAACCTCGTCCGGTGCTGCTGGGCGGGTAGCCAGAAGTACGGTGCATTGCTGTGGTCGGGCGACATCGCGAGCTCATGGACGAGCCTGCGCCACCAGCTGTCGGCGGGCCTCAATACCGGGCTGGCGGGGATCCCCTGGTGGACGACCGATATCGGCGGGTTCCACGGCGGCGACCCCCGGGACCCGGCGTTCCGGGAGCTGTTCGCGCGGTGGTTTCAGTGGGGCGCGTGGTGCCCCGTGTTCCGGCTGCACGGGGATCGCGAGCCCCAGCAGCCGCGTCACGGCACCACGGGCGGCAGCCACTGCCTCTCGGGGGCCGACAACGAGGTCTGGTCATACGGCGACGAGGTCTACGAGATCTGCCGCAAGTACCTGCTGCTGCGTGAGAAGCTTCGGGGCTATGTGCGGGGCCTCATGCACGAGGCCCACCTCCGCGGCGACCCCGTCATCCGCCCGCTCTTCTACGACTTCCCCGAGCAGCGGGGCCTGTGGTCCGTCGACGACCAGTACATGTTCGGCCCCAAGTACCTCGTCGCGCCGATCCTGAAGCCCGGCCAGAGGGAGAGGGAGGTCGTCCTGCCCGCCGGCGCGAAGTGGCGGCAGCTGTCCGCCGACGGCGAGCTGGTGGGCGACGTCCTGGATGGTGGTGGCTGGACGACGACGGTTGCGGCGCCTCTGGACTACACCCCGGTTTTCGAGAAGCAGTGAAAGAGATGTTCCTGGGTGATGTGATTATCAATTACTTGATCATGGCCTAGCAGGATGCACTGACTCAGAAGAGTACTGCACTGAAACAATTAGTTGCTGTCAGATCCTGAGTGCCGAAAAATATGAGGCCACTCTCTATGACGGGACACTATCAGGTCTTAAATCTCAGTTGTAGTGATGTCGCTTTACTAGCCGTCAGAAGCGGCTTGTTAACTGTTTCAGGCGTCCATGGCGACCGTTTCTTGTTTACGCCTCACATAGAAGTTAATAATGGATAAATCTATACCGGGTCTTGCATCTGATTGTGTCTTGTGATACTCAATTGCGCCTGTTGAGGATGGCAAGAGGGTATATATCCTCCGCGTGCGGCATGCGCCTAATTTGGTAATGCTATCTTGCTGATGATACACTCGAAGTCGCATCGGCCTCCTTGTTGACGCCACGTACTTGTACCAAGTATTAATGGTTGGACCACTCGGAATGTGTAGTACGTTTCGATGCAGCGGCGAATCAAGTCCCAAAAGCCTCTCTCGAAATTACAGCAAGCGAAGCTGGCGGGCTAGTTGCCGTTAGGCGGCTGTCAAACCTAGCATGTGATTCTACAAATTCAGTAAGTAGTACCATGCGGTCTTGCGACTGTATAGTCCGTGTCAGGTCCTTTTTTGACTGATTCCGCCAGATTCCCAAAACGGTGGTAAGGCTGAGTTGCAGAGAGGCACGTTTTTGCCCCTTTCGTCCAGCACGTGTGCGAAACGCGCTATATTAGTGGCTGAAGATCCCCCGCCCCCAGACCTTTACACATATGCCAAGCGACCCACATCTCGACGGGGGCCCAAGGTTGCTGAATGGGAGCTGCAGGCTCCATCACCACCGACTCTCGACGAGTAGTACGATCCTCAGGGAGGAATGCAGCGGACGAAAGCCTGATTCGTGGAGCCTGCGGCTCGGCGGAGTTCAGACCTGTCATTGCTGAGCGGCCCCGTCGGCCCTTCGCGGTTGTGACTCGAGAGGGTAAAGGCCCGCTCGTTTAGTTCCATGGCTCAGCTCTATGGACGTTGTGCCTCTCTACAGCCTCCTCGTCCTGTAGGTCCCGGCAGGATGGAAAGGTCTAGGTACTAAGCCGTATCTGCCTGCCGAGAATGCAACCCATCGATAGCCCAGCGGCTAGTCATGGTCCCCGAGAACCAGTGTATGTGGGCTAGAAGTCATGTAAATAGTTCAGATTCCTGCAAATGGGGACAATGGTGCCATTCGACTGTCATTCCGCAACATCTGTTATACCAATCATCACATGACATTGTGTTTTGCTGTACCATTGCTCTCGCTCTAATCCCGGCTTTGGACTCACTCGATGCTAGAACAGATCATCCGCGCATTTGGTCAAGTTTGTCGAAGTACACCCTTTTTCCCGTCGTGGCAATTAGCGCGGGGTAGGTAGATAAGCATGGTTATCAACGTGAAAGAACTCTTCCTCCAGCCCTTCCACGAAGTTGTCGAGAGAGGAAGGGAGGCGGTAGCAAATGCCGAGGCCAGCGGACACGAGCCCGGGGTTGCGAAGCTTATGCTCAAGTCGGCACGGGCATTAGAAAAGGAGGGCGAGCGGGCTTTACAACGGCTCCAGCCCCTATGGGACGGACGAGTCGCCCAATACGGGAACTCTTTTACGGAAGCCATCGGGGATAAGGGTGAGAACCCTTCCGGTGACCCTGCGACTGGATATTTATCGAGTTTAGGCCGCTGACCTGAAGGCAGAGGACATCTTAGAAAAGCAACGGACTCTGGAAAATTTACTGTACGACTTGGACGATTTCGTGGAAATAGACACGTTTGATGAAGACCGGTTCGCCGAAGTTCAGGCTGCTTCAAAGGCCTTTGCTCTGAACCTCCTTGAGACGATCAAGAGATTGCGGATTGAACGGCCCGAACCCGCGCCTCCGACTGGTCTTCCGACACCGACATCGCCCGAGCCGACGTGGCCAGAGATCCCCAGACTATCGCAACCGTCAACGGATAGAGACAGCTCTAAGCCTCCGCATTGTGCTCTACCTGCTACGCCACAGGAAGCGGCTCGCCACTGCCGCCGACCATCCAGTCCAGACGTTCTTGGTGCAGAGCGTCAAGGAGTCCGTTTGATATCGCAGCCTACCAATCCTGGGCCTTTGAGAGTTGTAACTACGCCACCTACAACGAGCCCTCGGATATCAGCATGGGTAAACGAACAAACACAAGCAACACCATGGCCGCTAAATAACAACTTACCAGAGAGCGAGGCTACTACGAGGCAGGGTTCGTTACCGAATTGCCTAGATAAACTCACCCTTCCAAACTCTCCGCAAGCCACTAGTCATTCTTCTGTTGCCGGATTGGCAAGAAGGGGAACGCCCATACACAGAGAGAGCCTATATAGTTCTTCGGACAGCTACGTCTCCGCGACGCGAACCGCAGCCATGATACCAAGCAGTGATACGAGGACAACCTCACTGGCTCGAAGCCGAATGAACTTGCACGCCGTTTCTGAAAAGGTGGCCTTATCGCCGCTAGTCGCACCCACGGACGTTTTCGAGAGCGGTCTTATGCTGGCTAATGAATCCACTATCAGCGTAGCGGATAGAAGATCGAAGCGTTCGAAAGCGAACTGTCAAATTGGACTCGAGAGCACCTTGTATAAACTTGACGGTTTCTGTCCTGGGGCGCAGACGTTTAAGAACCGAGGGCCTTACGCAGCCACGAAAGCTGCGATGGAATATGTGAGTCCCCGGGGTCCTATCGCCCGCCGTCATGGGCACAAGGTGTCTTAGGACATGCGAGTATGCCCCGTCTAACAGTGAAAACGGTCAGGGTACAAACGGTAGCGTTGCGCGGTGCGTGGAATGCGAATTTAGACATAGCCTAGCGGAGCTCGAGCTCGACGTGGGCAGAGAGTGTGAGCTGCCCCCATTAGCCATGAAGGAGTATGTAGCTTACCAGTTAATAGCGAGCGGGAATTGGTGTAAGGCCGACGTCCTCTATCGTCTTCGATTTGTGTACAAATCCCATCTTAAGGTGAGAGCAGCACATACTGTTTATTACGGTTGCCTATTCTGCGCCCAGCAGGGATATACGGTGCACGAGGGCGACGCGACAGTCTTCACCAAGGAAGAGCAGCTGTTTCAACACCTCGCACGACATCCCCAACCCCTGCCAGAAGTCGCAGGCGTTACGGTGCTTTATGGCAAGGTGGATCAGGACAACCCTTTGATAGAAGACTATGACCTACACTTTCCCAATCCACCAGTTCCTAGTCCGTACCCGGACGAGACGGTCGTGGCAAGACTTTCAACTGCCACGACCTTGAAGAACCACGAGAGACGATATGGCTCGCGACCCCTGACTGACCCGGATGGCAATAAAGACGGCATCCTCCAATTCTTGGCCGGCTCGCGGATTGTGGGTATGGAGTTTCCAGAGAGGTGGAAAGGCAAGTGGTGCACCGGTTGGCAAGAAGGCGTTCGGGGGTCATTCCCGGCGAACCTAGTGGCACTCGAGCCGCCGGAGAGAGCGCCGGAGATGAGCAATAGCGGTTTAGCGGCCACGACGCGCTGGGCGTGGGACAAGCGGGATTTCAAGGACCAGAATGCCGGGTGGTTGAGCTTCGGCTCGAACGAGACCATCTTTCACATCAGTTGTAAGTGCGGCCTAGACCAAGCCCCTCCCCACCCTGTCGGCCAGGGGAAGACCAGGTCCAGCCCAAGACACATGAGGCTAAACTTACCGTCGTTATTACCTAGGGGTCCATGAGAGCGATTGGTGCTGGGCAGGCATGTCGAAGAAGGGTAAAGTTGGTTTCTTTCCGAGGTCGCATATTGATGCCAATTCGATGCGCCGGGAGCCCGGGCCTTCTCTACCGTCGTCTTACGGGATGCCCAAGACAGTTCCTTCTGGTTTGATGCGGAAATTAACAGTCAACAGCTCTGGGTCATAAGCTATGTACAATACCCACGGGGATTTCGGTCAGTCGCCTCCGCAGGCACAGTTGTTGCCAAAAGAGGTGAATGAGTAAAGTCCTGGAGCAATGTATGGATATACATATGTAAGCTATTATCTTCCAGATCGGACTTCTGGTAGCTTACTATAGGACGAAGGATACCGAAACAACTTAGATAATATGTCTATTTCCTACAACTTTATATGGGCAACATTGACGCTCAGTGATCCAGTGGAGACGACTAACAGAAAATACTCTGGCGTATTGCAGGGTGTGTAATAATAGTACAGGATGAATGGAAGTCGTACCAAGTGCTGTGACTCTATCGTAATCTAAATCCCATCTACTTAGCCTCTAAGGGAATCGGCCAGAGCACAGGCATCCGGGACATCCTGTTTCTGATATCCTGCTGGTTCTTCAAACGTCACCTTTCGGGGAGGCGTCAGCTGGAATGTCGCTCATGTCATAATCGCACTAGCCCCATCTTCCCTCAGGTACGTACTGCAGGGGCATGGATAGTGTGGCTGAAGCTTGATGAAAAGGCTCGGAACGATGACATCACCGGAGCTTTTGGTCCACTTCCTGCTCCATTAGCTGTGCGAAGCTTCGAGCTCCTTTGTGATAGGGATCTGGTTAGTCAAACACAACTTCATGCCGTCACAAATCGAGGGTTCTCATGTTTTGTTAGGCTATGCAAATTGCACTTTGAGTTTATCAGTAGGTAGGCAGCCACTTCGAAGCACTTCAGAGGGGAGTTGCTCTTTCTCTATTCGCACTACGTAGTGGGCAACTTCATACTGGAGCTTCGGAAGGAATTGCGTATCGATACGTCATACTTGGTCAATCATGCCGCCACACAGAAGCTTGCATACCTCGGCCTGTGACACGACACATGTAAAGATACCAGAAATCCTGCGCCTGCCCGCAATAACTGTGCACACACACCATACAGTAATAGGTACCCGCAAGTGGATGATTTTGTAGTAAGCTAGGTAGCTGTCTTCAAATGGTTTGCGATGGAAAGGTGCCTGGTCCTTACAATCATCCACTGCAGCCATGTAATGTATGATGCGTCGCTGATGATGGACACAGGCAGTGGTTGCGGGCATTCATAAAGAAGAATAGATAAAAGAAATATGTAGAGATGTACTTCTTGACTTACCCGAAGGAAGCAAAGTTGAGCTATGCCTGTTGGGAAAGAATGATAGACATTCCCCATAGGCTACCAGTGTACTACTCAGTAGACAATCCCAAGCTTGTGACTGTAAACAAAAAGAAACAGTGACGTTATGCATATCTGAGATCTTCCGTCTAAAGTTCACTGTACACACACTGATGAGCTAATAAGACCCTCCACAACCAAGAACCCAAGGACGAGCTTCATTGATTGATCCATTTGAAGTTCGTCATCCTTCCTCATCACTCTCCCCAGCCTACAAACAAAACCAACATCCCTTCGCATCTCTTTTCTACTCTTCCCTTCCGCCAACTTCAGCAGTCTTTATCTGCATCTGTATTTGTCTGCTCACTTTCCCAGCAGCAATACACCCAACCCAACACGCATCTCTTGATTTGGGACGCATAATCAAACAACAGTACGCCATTGAATTTCCCGTCATCATAGCCACTCTGGATCAGCATTCGCCATGAGGTTGCTGTCCACCGTGCTCTCCCTCGCTTTGGCGACTAATGTTGTCGTCGGCAGCAGCTGGTTCAGCAAGCCAGGTATGTATTTCTGATGGCCTTCATCATCACGGTTCCTCGGGCCCATATTTGACTTTCCGCCTTCGTCTGGTTTCCCACTCGTCTACTATTCCGCTAACACGAATCTTCCGCAGCCTACAATAAATGGCACGAGACTGAGCTCGAGCGTTGGCTGTCGGATAATGACATCCCCTACCCCACGCCCGCCGATCGCAAAGATCTCGAGGCCTTAATTGAGAAGAACTGGGAACAGCATGCGGTCGCTCCGTACAAGAATTGGGATACGGACAAGCTACAGGCATATCTGAAGACCAAGGGTATTGAAACCAAGGACGCTGCCGAGTCGAGTAAAGACTCTCTTCTCTCCAAGGTTCAATCAAGTTGGTATGAGACTGAGGACAAGGCTCACTCGGCGTGGGCCAACGTTAGGGACTGGATTATCGATACCTGGTCTGATAGCGCTCTGAAGGCGTTTGCTGACAGACACGGCATTTCCGGTATCGTGCCTTCCTCTTCCCCTATTTGTACGCCGTTCTGCTAACTGACCTTCTGTAGTCCCTCAGCCAAGAACTCGTGATACCCTTCTGCAGAAGGTCCGAGAAAACTATGACACTGTTGCGAAGAAGGCTGGAGAAACGGCTTCGTATCCGGGAGACTGGCTGTACGAGACCTGGTCTGAGTCTGACCTCAAGGAGTGGCTTGATACCCATGGTTTCCCCGCTCCCCAGCCCAGCACTGTAAGCAACCCTGGCTCATGGCTCTTCGGGTTCTTTTGCTGACGCTACCTCAGCGCGACAAGTTGATTGCCTCCGTTCGCCGCAATTCCCGCTTGGCCTACTTGAAGGCTCAAGAGCAGCAGGCTTCTGCTTCTGCCAAGGCTAACGCTGCATATGCTACTCTCACCGACAAGATCATCGACTCCTGGAGCGAGTCTCAACTGAAGGAGTTCGCTGACAAGAATGGCATCAGCGGTAGGTGTTTCCTCTAGGTGTCGGATGTGATAGTCGGGCTAAACTCGTCGTCAGTTCCCCAAGGCACCAAGGCGAACGAGCTTCGTGCTCTCGTCCGCAGACACCGGGCCGAATTTCTTGACGACACCGCATCCGCCTCGGCTGCAAGTGCCTTCGGCGCCGCTACTAGCAACGCCGGTAATCAGTATGCCAAGGCCACGAACGACGCAAGCCTTGCCGCTCAGGAGGCATTCAACGAAGCCGTCGACACTTGGTCTGACAGCAGACTCAAGGCGTACCTTGATGCACGTGGTATCCCGGTACCTCACGCCTCCAAGACTGACGAGCTTCGAGCTCTGGTCCGAAAGAACTCTCATAAGGCCGCCAGCGGTTTCAACGCCTGGACTTGGGATGATCTCTCGTACGACAACCTGAAGAAGTATCTCATCAACAGTGGCAACGATGCCGCCAGGAAGGTTGGAGAGAGCACTAGCGCCACCCGTGACGAGATGGTCAGCGCAGCTCAATCTGCCTATGCCTCCGCCTCTAGCGCCGGTGGCGACTCATACGCCTCGGCCACCAGCTACCTGGCTCAGGCGACAGACGCTGCGAAGAACAACATGTTTGACAGCTGGAGTGAGAGTGAGCTAAAGGCTTATCTCGACAGCTACGGCGTCGTAAGTTTCTGCCTTGGCTGCCATGTTCGATGAATGCTAACTCCCCCGCCAGCCTGTTCCCCAGGGTTCCACCCTCAACGAGCTCAGAGCTGCGGCTCGCAAGCAGTCCACTTACTTCAAGTATGGCACCAATTCCCCCACCGGTACTGCGTTCGCCAAGCTCTCGGAAAGCGTTAAGGACACTTACCACTGGGTCATGGGCCATCTCGGTGCCGGATCCGAGGTTGCGAAGAAGAAGGCCCAGGATGCCAAGAACGAGCTGTAATTTGCATCCCCGCGATTACAGGCCCCGCATGCACATGACACGAATATGATGGTGATGGTAAAGAATTGCTTTATCGTTTTGCGAAGGTGTAATGGTCCGGTTCGGTCAGGCTTTTTCTTCATTTATGGACAAGGACGACAGGAGACTGGCTTGACGGTTGATTTTTATGGCTCGTGATTCCCGATGTAGTGTGACTGGAGTCATCACTTAATGAGAAAAAAAAAAGGCTCTTTCCTATCCTCTGATGTTCGTCGCGCAATTTTAGAAGTAGGACGTCGTGGTCGATAATGCGCTCGAGCGGCGGCATTTCGAGCAGTCTTAGTATTCAATACCTACTTGACAATGCCCTTGCGCGTTTTGGGGAAATAAAGCTGCTACGGAGAGTCATACAAATTACCCGGCGGTGCGAAAGATGGTTCCCCACGACCGGGGCAATAGAAGCTCACAGATCCCCCAAATGATCATCCCAAAATTCTTATGCAATCTGAACGTGTGGTACTTGTCGTAACCGGGTTATCAAGGGCCCGCGATCGGCACTACAGGATGTGGCGGGGGACTGTCCCAGGTCGGCCGGTCATGCGCGGAGCTAGAAGTCCATGCTAGCCAACAACTCTCCGTCAAGCCGAAACTGCATATTTCCACTCCCATCCGTGACTCCAGACAGACAGATCCAGCGGCGCCATCTGGAATTTAAGCACCGTCCGACCATGTTCACGGACCAGCGACGACTAGCTACGGTGCGCCGCCGCCGCCGGTCAACGAGGGCGGCCGGACGCCGGGCGCGGTGCGAACCCATCCTTCGCGCTCCGATAGGGACACCACAGACGCGAGGAGGTAGGTGCTCTAGGACGCCGGGGCGACCGCCACCCACCCCCAGAATCGCGACGCCCCCACTCGGGCTGTCCCCGATGCAAATATTGGGTCCCGTCGTCGAAGGGTGGGCTGTTCATTCGCTGCCCGTCTTGTCGATGCCGCCATGACCCAGCAGCGCTGCCACCCTGCCATACGACTTCTAGTTGAAAAAGGAGTTGAAGGCTCCCCCAATATCTCAACTACTAGCTAGATAGGCTTTCAAGCGGAGCAGACAGACAAGCCGGCATTCCTCAAGGGCCGCTAAGTCTGCCGTGTCTGGCGAGCCCCGCTCTCTATACTACAATGTCCTCCCTAAGGACCAAATGAAGAACACGAAAGACCCCTATACGAACCTGACAGACTGAACCAATTAGAAGTCTTTGTGATGTAGAGAGTTAGCTATGAAGCCCAATATAAGCAGACCACAGACTATTTTAGCGTTTGGCCTGACTGCCAAGTCGAGTACCTTCGGGGAGTATTGCCAGAACAAAAGGGGATTGAGAGAAGGCAGACGCCTTAGGATCACAAAGATGGCATGTCATCAAGATGCATACGCGATCACGAACAGTGTACCCCTGAAGAGTTATATCAACGGTATGTTACATGCAAGCCGGGATGCCTGTTGATGAAGTTCTTCTTTTCCTTAGTTTTTGGTCAATGCTTTCCAATTCGCCTTCTATTCCTTTAGTCTACTGGATACGCGGTAGCCTGGCCGCGTTTGACATGTCATCGGCATTGAGCATATCGACACCCAGCTCCATGAGCTTCTCCCATTCGGATTCGCCTGGCAAAGAATCTATCAAGCACCATGTCAGCGAATTCCCACGCCACATGTCATTTCACCATCTTGGATATACTTACAGTACCGCACCTTCAGACCAATCTCGTGAGCCTCGGCAACCTGCTTCCTGATTGTCTCCTCCAGGCTGGGCTTCCTGGACAGGTCCTTGTAGTTGGCAGAGGCGTAGTACGAGTTCGTGTCCGTGTAGTCGCGCCCCCCGAGGTCGTTTACATCGGCGTCGTAGAACACATCCCTGTTGGGGATGCCGTCGCCGGACGCGATCCGGTCGAACGGCGCCGAACCGCTCGCCACCACGGTGACCTGGCGCTCGACGAACCGATCTCCGTCTGCATTGCTCAGGTACCCCGCCTCCCGCAGGGGCTCCAGAGCAGCGACCACGGCATCTAGCGTCCTAGTGTCAGTGGTCTTGAAGTCCACCATCAGCGTGAAGCCCTGGTCGGGCTTAGCCCCGAACACTCCCGCGCCGCCGTCGGATGAGCCGCCGTTGTTGTGGTCGAGGATATCGCGCAGCGGCTCGACGTACTGCTTCCGCAGCGTCCTGCCCCTGGCGGGGCGGTTGTGCCCGATCTCGACGTCGTCGCCCACGAGGTGCACGTCGGCCTCGACGGCGACGCAGCCCGCGGCTAGCGCCGAGAAGAGGGGCACCTCGCGCTCGTAGTCGTTGTGGCTGTGGCAGGCCACGGGCCTGACGCCGCCCAGCGAGTCGAGAGGCCAGGGGTCGAGCGGGGAGCCTGACCCCTTGTTCACCTGCTGCTCGGATATCGTGCCGTCGGCGTAGAGCTTGTTCAGCGCGTCTTCCCTCGGCGGCACCTTGGAGCCGAGCGCGTGGTATGAGACAGCATTGTCGCCCACTTGCCAGGTCCCGCCTTTGGTGTCCTTGTTTCTGGGGCCGTAGCATCGCCCGCCCTCCTCCGATAGCTTTTTAAGGTATTCCTTGCATTTCTCCTCTGCACGACTGTGAGTGACCTGCTCAGCACTTGAGGGGTAAGTAACTCACTCTCAACTGTGTGGTCATTTCCTTGTTTGTTGTGGACCTCGACTAGATGTGATGGGTTAGCTCTTGCTTTAAATTGCTACATCCCCCCTGGCGACTGGGACATACAGTAAACATAGCCCAGGAGACCGTACACCTCGGGATCCTTGCCGCCGTTCAAGAAGACTTCCGTCGCCAGGGAGAGGTACCCGTCGGGGCCAACGCTCCAGCCATCAGCTTGCTCGCAGAACTCGTCGACCGCCGTGTTGTAACCCTTGCGGCTATCTCCACCGTCTGCAATCGAGACATCGTCGATGACCATCCAATATTTCCAGCAGCTGGAGACGCCCTCCCTTGTGGCTAGAGTCTGCAACAACACTGGCGAGGCATGTACAACCCAGACATACTAGTTTCTGTCAGCTACTTTGACATGGACAGGAAATCGAAGCGTTTACCAAACCGAGTGCGGTGCAGGCAGCTGCCAGCATCGGTTGCTTCATGTTACAGGGCCTCTTTTTTTTTTTTTTTATTTTTTTTTTTATTTTTTTTTT
>QJNU01000514.1:0-54866 GCA_004154915.1 Monosporascus ibericus | reverse complement strand
TACAGTTAGCAAAGAAGTATTCGATTAATTTAAGTTGATTTAAGGTGTTGTGGTTGAGTTATTTGGGTGCATTGCTGGGAAGTGCCAAAAAGTGATTCGCTCATATGTGTGTCTCGCTCATATGTGTGGGACGTTAAGGTTTTTTATAATAATAAATATAGTAATTATAAATGTTAAAAAACGTAAAAACCTTAAATAAACGTAATAAGGTAATCGGGAATAAGTAATAATTATACAAATTATTAATTATTAAAGTTAAACTTTATTTTTATTTATTATTATAATAAAGACAAATTACCTTAATTTTTAATATTGAAAATATTTATTTTTATCCAATTAAAAGCTTAGTATAAATTATAATGGTTAAATAATAAACGAATTAAATTTAAAATGGATTTAGTATTTTAATAAACCTACTCGAACGCGTACGAAAAAATCAAAACGTTTTTTTATTTTTAATGGTTACGAAAGTTATTATTTAATAAAATTCGAAAAATACTGCACGAATTACGGGATTATTACGCTTTATATACCCGCCTATTTTTCTTATCGGCTTTAATTTTTCGACGTATTTTGTTTTTCTATATTAAAACGCGTTTATTTACTTTATATCGAAAGCTTAATACGACGTTATTATACTTATATTGCGAAAAAAGATTTTCTCGCCGGTTTTTACAATGCGTTTAAAATTGCTATAACGTCCGATAATATCAAATCCGGATTCGTAAAAGCTGGATTTATTTTATTCGATTTTAATAACATTCTTTCCGAATTCGAAATTCTTTCAGTTGTACTTACGCTAACCGTCTCCCCGTTTATTTCCGCTAATTTTATTTTCCCTTTTGCGAAAACCTTTAAAAATATCCGTAAAATAATAAAATACGAATATTATTTATAAAAAAAAAAAAAATTATTAAAGTAGTTCGCCGATAAGAATAATTAAGTCGGTTAGTTTCATAATAAAAGGTTATATATTATTTTTATATAAAGTCGTTTTTTTCGGGAAAAAAACGTCCAATTACGCAAAACGAACTATATCTTAAGTAAACATCAAAAGATTAAAAATAAACGTTTTTAACAAAAAAGATACTTATTGTACAAAAAGAATAAGCTTTTCTGGCCGAAAAGAAAGGGGGTGATAAAAAAATGCAGCTAATAACGGCTGAAAGTAGTCGTCGTAAAAGGGTTAAGACGAAGAAACGGAAGTATGGCGTTTACGTAAGCCCGGACATAATGCGCGCATTTACGAAGAAGCTGTAAATACGTTTAGCGAAAAAGAATCCGATTAGTTTGAATTGATTTAATATGTTATAATTAATCAATTTGAATTTATTGTCGTGCAACGCCAAAAAGTGTACAGCTTGCTCGTGTGTACAGCTCGCATATATGGTACGTTACGGAAAACGGAAATTTTAATTTGTTTTTTTAATATCTTTATTAAGTTAATTTCGATCGGGAAATTATGTATACGGCTAAAAAGCCCTTTTAAAGCTATATATAATTTTTAATAATACTTTTTTATTATTATTTTATTTACGAATTTTTAAGATAAATTTTGAAAAATTTATATAAGAATGCGGAAAACGGAATTAAAAATCACAACTTGCTATTAGGCCCTATTTTTAAGGTTTCATGTTTTTTATGGGTCTTTTATGGGTCGGTACTTAGAGCTATAGGGTTTTGAAGAGCCCTAGCCACAACTGCGCCGCAGGCGCAGCCACAACATCAAAAATAGGGCCTGATCTCGATGAGGTAATCGCACAGGTCATATAACGAGAGGCTGCTCGCCACCTCGGCGCACCCCGCTTGCTCCCAAGTGCTGGCGTATTGGATCGCGCGCGTCGCGCGCCTCGGCTTCGAGGGCGTCGCAGCACAATAGCCCTCGTTTTAAAGGGCAGGTCAAGTATATTGCCGGGTCTCGCACGGGCCTGCAAATTGGCAAGGCTCTTAATATCGATACGCACAGGCCGCATAATGCACTTACCTTAGTTTCTTTATTAAGGCGCGCTAGAATTCTAAATTTAGAAATCGGGTTTTAGAAGAACCGATAAATGATATATTAACCTTTCGTTCTATTCCCTTTGTTCCTTAGTACGTTAACACAAAGGCAATTGGCAGGGGTTAAGAAACTGACTAATAACTATGGACCCAGAAGCACTGGCCGCTCGGTACACTTAACTTCACTTTCTTATTTCGGACGCGCTAAATTCCAAATTAGGGAATCGGTTTCCAAGGGAGCGGATGGACAACATTATAACATTTCGTTCCATTTGTTCGAAAGCTCACTGCCTTAAATCGAGGGCATAGTGCGGTAAATACTTACATGGAAGAGGATGGCCACATAGCGCAAAACCTGCTACTTAACTAAGCCTTTATCTGCGTTTTCCGCTGCATGACGCCAGGCAATATGACCGGAGCGATGACGATTACAGCAGATGGCCGCACACTGCCTTTGAAGATGCTTTCCTATTTAGGAAGGCAGGTTCTGCATACAATAAAGTCGACACATTTGTCTTATGTTCAGTCCTTTGGTACCCTAATAGGCTGAAACGAGGGCACAACATTCCTGTGAAGAAAATATTTGCAGTTTAGGTATGCCAATAATTCCGTGCCCAGCTGCCCGCCTCCTTGTCGATCCCATATATATCCGGAAGGTCAGCATTCATAAACATTTCGTAGCCCGAATCATGCACGTCAGCACAGCCAGCTTAGAGAACACGATATAGGAAGGCCGTAAGACTGCATGGGATGGGAGATATCCAGAATAGTACATAAGCATCATCTTACACCGACAGCTGTTTCTTTCATGCCCCACCCCGGAACTGATATAATGGAAAGTGATAAAATATGCAGAATCAAGCCCAGAAAGTGTGTGGTGTGCAGGTCCTAAATAGGTAAGAGCGTCACAGAGAATCCTATAGTCCCCTCATTCTGGCCGTCTGCTCTCTAACCTGTGAAAGGATGAGATGTGACGCTGAGATGGCATGTTACGCTGCTAAAGAACGCGGCGGTTCGCGGCTAGTTATGGCAGGACCAAGACGACCAAACTAAGTGAAGACTCATATTGAAGAGTTGAGACATTGGCATCTAGAGATTCGTCTATCAGACTATGAAGACAGACAAAGGGAGGGAGAGAAAGAGATTTCAGTGATGCAATATCTGCCGTGTTCCGCATCTACCTGGGAGGTTTTCGGCTCTATCGATGTCTCCCAACAGCTTGGTTATGGAGGAACCATCATGTAGTTCACATTCCTTTAGTCCTTTCAGGAAACAGACACTTCCATCGCCAAGGACTCTCAATCTGGCGGGGCTGAACAGCGGCTGTTGGTGAGGCAAAGAGATGGTGGGTCCCGTCTAAGGCTTGTTTTCCTCCAGAATAACACATGGAAACGAAACGAGAACCGGTATTCCGATCTTGCATGCCCTTTTGGATGCCAAATAAACCTTCCTCTTCTGGGAGGTATCACTCATCTCACTGCTCGAAGTCGACGTTAGACTGAATGTTACGGGAGACATTTAACCAGTACATGTTTAGGAAGGTTGCTCTAGACTTCAAGCCCTGCAGCATGAGTCGGTCAATGGGAGGGCGGATGGGAGTAAGCAACGTCGCCATGATCGGACTTAAGGCTCAGATATTGCATCCTTCGCGATGTTAGAAAAATCTATAAAAGGGCAGAGAATCGCCCTGTTTACAGTCGGGATTCTAGTCTCTAACCATCAAGCACAGCAGCACAACGCTCAAGTCATTCCTTGACAACTACTTTTCGTCACTCCTTAAGTACATCACTCCTTAAAACGTCGCTTTGATTGCCCTCTCCGCTATATACCGTACCACTCAAAATGCACGGAAAGACGATTTTCACTACCGTTTCCCTTGCGGCAGTTGCTGCTGCCTTCCCGACTACCCGCCTCCTGGAGCCCGCAAAGCGCGCCGTTGCGGACCAGTACACCTTCTTCCAGGGCGATGGCTCAGCTGCCGCGGGATGGCCGTCTATTGATAACTGGGGCTCCTACCACGAGCTCTGGAACGCCAACGCTCCTTTGATGCGCCAGTCCTGCGGCTGGAACGGCTGGGGTGCGGACAACTCCGAGCAGGAGATCAGCGCCATTAACAGCGCCATCCAGCAGGTTTCGGGCCAGACCGGCGTCGACAGCCGCTTCATCCTTGCCGTCATAATGCAAGAGAGCAAGGGCTGTGTCCGAGCGCCCACGACCAATAACGGCGTTGTCAACCCCGGTCTGATGCAATCCCATAACGGCGTCGGCACCTGTGCCGGCGTGAACCCTTGCCCGGCCGAGACGATCCTCCAGATGGTGATCGACGGTACTGCCGGCACTGCCTCGGGCGACGGTCTACAGCAGACGTTTGCCAGAGCCTCTAGCGACCTCGGTGACTGGGGCGCGCGCGCATTTTACGCCGCCGCCCGCTTGTACAATAGCGGCTCCGTCGACTACAACAACCTCAACAATGGTTTTACGAGCACCATGTGCTACGCAGCCGACGTTGCCAACCGCCTTACCGGTTGGACCCTTGCCCCCACCGGCTGCTTCTAGATACCTTGATCAGTGATCGTGAAGTTGATCCATGGTGGTAGAGGACGGGGTGGAGACCTTTCGTTTCTTTTTGCATATAGTTTGCATCATCTTTTGTGCTTGTCTGTGCATATGTTGTTTACATACATGGTTTGGGTCTTGGAACTCATAGTTTGAGATGTTGGAATATTGGAATGTTTGAACACTCAGTTTATCGCAACACCTCCTCAAAATAGGTAGCTAAACCTGAACATTAGAACGGCCTGGCCCGATAAGATGTTCAACATATGAAAAGAAAACCCTAAAAGTTACAAGAACGGTTGCAAGACATAGCGAGTAATTATACGTTTCGATATTTAATCAGTTAATATTGTAGTGTAGTATTATAGGGCGTGAAAGGGTTAACATTATAGATTACTTCTCTCTTTCGTTAAGCAAATAGCTGCCTATGGAGAAAAAGATAAAGAGACATCGACTTTAATATCAACATACCGGCGTTACGAGAATGCTCTTTGGTAGAGATAGCGGGCTCTCATAGTAAGGCAAATACCCCCTTCACGCACCACCCTCTTCACGCCCCACCGAAAATTCGAGACACCCTACGCACTGACCCCAACTTCAACAATATATATCTCCGTCAAACAAGGTCTCCTTGGAAAACAAAACATACCTTCTTAATCCTCAAATTCAGGCGATTCTAACGATATGGGACTTGCTGCTCAATTATGTGCTGCGAAGGCGATTAATAAGGTCGCAAATAGAAAGTCCATTCGAACGGCCTCCAAGTTACACCAGGTCGAACGTACTTATCTTCGCCGCAGAATTAAAAGTATACAAACCCGGGAGGAATATAACAAAAGTCGCTAAAAGGTAACCGACGTCCTGGAAACCCGTTTAGCCAAATAGATCGTTACCTAGGGCCAGCTTCGGTACGTTTTTCCGTATGCTCGATTTCGTACGTACGCGTAACGATTCCTTATCAAGTCTGGCAGTTACGAACGCCTAGGAAAACGGTAAGTAACGCGATATTTTTAACGCTATTACGAAATTAAGATTCTTAAAAGTCGGGTTATCGATTATCGGCGCTTAAACGGTATTACTAAGGTGTGACGGCTAAGGGGTTTAACCAATTATTAAACCTAGTCGTACGGTTTATGTTAGCAATAATGTCGTAGGAAACTAAGTAATAAGGGTAAATAATAATTACGTCTGGTAATAGCAGATTATTAAAAGGTAATCTAGGCAACCAAGTTATATTATAAGCTGATAATCTCTTTAAACTATGATTATAACGAACGTATATATTCTTATCTTAACTTAAGATACTTAAGTTATTTAAATCATTAAGCGCGTTAAACCTTTTAAACTTATATAATGGTTCGAAAAACTTAAGGTATTTAGCGTTTTAAGTTTTTTAAGCCAGTTACGTAATTTTTTGGCTTTAGTCGGAACTAACTTTTTGGGAAATCCGATCGTTTATATTATAATCCAAACCGTTAAATTATAATACAATTCCTTTTTTCCAAGATCTTTACCTTTAAAAATTAATTTGTTTATTTGTTAATTTTAGTAAGTAACCTTTTTTTTATATTTATCATATCGGGTCGAATTAATAAACGTCGTTTTCGTTTACGTAATAACGTTTTCGTTTTTTTAAACGTATTAAGCGTTTTAATTTTAATATATTTTTTTTGTTTTTGTTGCAAAAAGAAAGGTATAAATTATAAGGTTGCTCGTAATTCCGTGAAATACGTACGGTACGTTCGTTATGGTAATCCTTATAATATTTTTAAGCCTTCGGAAACGGAATACCAAAAACTTTTTAATAAAGAAGATCGTTTAAAACGTAAAAAGGAGTAGGTTCGAAAGATATTACGGGCCGTTATTAATAAACTCGATCGTTTGCAAAAATAAAAACGATTTTTTCGTCGTCGGGGTATCGAAATGTTTCGTCGTGATATTAAAGGTACGGAAGTTATGGAAAAGTTTAAATGATTAAAAAAAAAGTAAAAGTAATTAAAGGCGGCGGTTGTTGCGGTTACGTTAAGCCAGGTCGCAAATTCGGTTGATTAATTTAAGCTTATTAATTAGTTAACGGTTAATTAAGGCGCGTCCGTCGGTGCTGGTAAAAGCTTTTTAATAAGCGTTAAGCGTTTATAAGATTTTTGGCGGGTTTCCAGATATTTTCGGAATCTAGGTAATTTTTTTATTTAATTAAGTATTAGGTAAATTCGTTTTTTTTTACGTATATTCAAAATCTTTTCTGCTTCGTATATTGGTATATTTTCTTCTACTTTCTTTTCGTATCATATGTTAATTTTAATAGTATCTGCTATTAACTTAAGTAAAAAAACGTAAAAAACTGAATAAAGTTTAACTTTAGGTAATAATCCTAATTAGTAATTATTTTTTAAGATTTTCTTAATAATTTTATATAGGCCGATATATTTAAAGTTAAGTTTTTTATTAAGTCGTTTGGTTTGGATATTTTTGGTAGTTAGGTAAACCATCTTTTTTTCTTGAAGGTTAATCCTTTTAACCTTTTTTGGTTATAATATTTCTTTATTTAGTTACGTACGAATTGGAATTTTATTTTTATTTTTACGTATAATTGCTTAAGTTAATCTAATATAAGGATTACCTTAAGGTTAATAAGATCTTTATATATATCTTTATAAACTTTCAATATAAAACTAAAATTAACATTTGCTTAAACTATTTTAGTACTTTTATAATATTTAATGTTATAAGCTAATTACGTGATAGGTAACTTTTAGACCTAATCGTTTTATTCGTAATTAATATAACATCGTAAATAAATCTTTAATGTTTAGTTAGTTTTTTTATTTATCCATTTATTTAGGGTTTAAAAGCGTTAAAAAGTTTATGATTTAAGCTTAATTATGCCATAAGTTCTTACCAAAATTTCGAAGTAAATATTATTCCTTTGTTTAAAATGATTTCCGTCGGCAATCCGTATATTCCTAAGATATATTTTAAAAAGATATAGGTTAGTTATTTTACGTTTATATCCTCGTTATATGGTAAAAAATAGGAAAATTTAGTAAATTGGTTAACGATTACGAAAATATTATTATAATATATACCCGTAACTAGGTTTTTTAAAAGTAAAAGTTTGGTAATAAAATCGAAAATAATTAAATCCTATAGTCGCTTTGCGATTAGTAATAGTTATAATTCTCCGTATAGCTTATATTATTGAGTTTTTGCCTTCTTATAAATGTAATATCGTTATCGTATTTTTTATTATTAATTTTATTTTAAGGAAATAATAGGTACGTTATAATCGTTTTAGAGTTTTATAGATCTTTATGTATCCGTATAATTAATACTTATATATATTTCGTATTAATGTTTTTTAATATTCTTTTAGGATTTATATTTTTTCCATTCTTTAATCCTTAGGTAAATTATCGTTATATTTCTGAATTTTCTGGTATAAATTAAAGGATGCTGCTTTAATTATTGCTATCTGTCGTAATTGCAGGTGTCCTTTTGGTATGGTATCGAAAATTTGGTGGTTAACCTTAATTATTTTTTCTTTAAGGTCCGGTTTTCAATTAAGTGCGTTTGTTTTACCGTTTTCCGATCTTTTTTAGTAGATAATAATAAAGTTATATTTTGCTAATTCTTCAGCGTAACGTAATTATCGTCATATAAGTTCTTTGGTGGTGGTAAAGCGAATAAGGTTTTTATAGTCGGTATATATTTTAACTTGGTAAAGATTTCCCTTAAGGTAATGTTTAAATTTTCGAAAGGCCTTAATTATGGTTATAAATTCTTCGTTAGGAATACTGTAATTTAACTTTATTCTTTTTAACTTATAAAAGTAAAAGGTGATAAAGTATAAGTTACCTTAATTATCGTAATATCTTGTTATTACTTTTAAAACGTAATCCGAAGCGTTAGTTTTAAGTTTAATTAAACGGCTTAGGTTGTATATAATTATTATTGGCTTGCTAGTAATCGTATTTTTGATTTTTTAAAAAGCTGTTTTTATTTTTGTCGTTTAAAAAAACTTATTTCCTTTTTTGTTAGGTTAGATAATAATATAGCTATTTTGTTAAAATTTCGAATAAACTTCTTATAATAATTAGCAAATTCGAGGAAAGCTTGTATTTCTTTAACTATAATAAGTATTATTTATTTTTATATTACAGCGATCTTTTTAGAGTCTATTTTAATGCATCCTGGGGTGATAATATGTTTTAGAAATTCCACTTTTGGGGTATGAAATTGGCTTTTTTCTATATTAATTAAAAAGCTAACGTCTTATAGAGCTTAGACAACTGTATAAACGTATCCTATATGTTTCTTTTTATTTTTCGAGTAGATGAGAATGTCGTCGAGGTAATAGATAACGAAAATATCTAAGTATTTCCTAAATATATAATGAACCATTCGCTAAAAGGTTATTAGTGCGTTTATAAGTCCGAAAAGTATAACAAAATATTTAAAAAGTCCGTATTTCGTTTTAAAGGCTATTTTTTATTTATATCTTAACTTAATACGGATTTAATTATATCCCTTTTTAAGGTTTAAATTTGTAAACTAATTTATTTCGTAAAAGCGATTTTTTATTTAGTTAATTAAGGGTAATAGTATTTTGTTTTTAACCGTAATGTCGTTTAATTACCTGTAATCGATAACTAAGCGTACCTTTTTATTTTTCCTTAGTACGAAAAATATAAGATATCCGGTTAATAAATTAAAATGTCGTATATAACCTTTCCGAAGCTTATTTTTAAGGTATTTACATAATACTTATAATTCTATTTCGTTAAGATTATAAATTAGATATAATTTGGTTGATATTCTTTCTTTAAGGATTATTTCATAATTTTATTTATTATGTTCCGGTAATTTTATTTCGAATTTCTTTTGCAATAATCGTTTATATTTATAGTATTATAAAGGTACGTTGGCCATAATTTCTAGTTTTAAGGGTTAATGTTGTAAGTAATCGTTTATCTTTTATAACTTTGTTTTAATGGTAACGATAATACGTCGTATTTTTTATGGTACCCTTACTTTTTTTTATATCTTGTTCTTATAGGTGGTAAGGTTTTTGTCGTATCCTTATATTTATATTCGTCATTATTTTCGATCGAATATTAAAATCTTTTCGTTTTTTTTATTTATCGAATAGATATAAAGCGAACTTTACCTGGCCAGTTGTTTAATCGATTAAGGGGTTGTACTAATACAGCCATAGTTTTCTGAAAATCATATCGTAATTTTTTTCCGGAATAATGTCGAAATCTGGTATCTAATTTCGTCCGTTAATAAAAATCTTAAGGTAATTAATTTTGCGGCTGATCTTTCCGTTATCGTAGGTAAATGCCTAACCTTTTACGTTTTCGGCTATATAAAGTTCCATCTTTTTTTTTTCTATAGTAATCGAAATTAGTTAACCATATCCGGCGTAATATAGTTACCTTTTATTATTCCGCAGTTTACAAATGCAGTAAATTAATATATCCCGATTTTTACTTATAAGGTAATAAGGTCGTTTTTGGCTTTTATTATTACGTTTAAAGCTTTTTTGGGAAGTTTTTGCTAGTTCTTTTAGGTTTCGCCATCCTGCGGCTTTCCGATAAGTGGCGTCCGTCTTTTAACTTATTTTTAACGCTTTAATTCCCTTTTAATTTTATATGTTAAGGGCTTATAATTACTTTAATTATTTTTCCTGTCGGCGTAGAGTAGCTTCGAATAAAAGGACCTGTATCTGGAAATCTTTTTTGCTGATATATTTTGGTTCGGGGGCTTTTTGTCCTTTCTGTCGTACTTGGAACTGGGTATCGTATTACCTTATATTTTTGTTTCTTTTCTTTATTTCGTCTTTAATTTCCTATCGCTTATTTAGGTCGTCCGTAAAGCTTAATCGGAAGTTTAAGTTATTAATTATTTTCAAAAACACCTTTATAATAATTTAATAAATCCATTTTTCCTTTATTTTATAGTCGAATTGTCCGAAATAGCATATAAAGTTTTTATCGGGATAGGTCTTTTTTTTGGGCCAATTTGTTGCTATTATAATAATATTAACAGTATTTTTTAAGGCGTATATCCTTAAATATCTGTACTATCATTAATCTTTAGGGTTTTTTCCTTTTTAATTATAAAAAGTAAATCCTTAATTATATATTCGTGTAAATCGTTTTTCGATATATCGTTACGTTTTTACGTGTTTAAGGTAATGGGCGCGTTTATATTAAATAGCATAAAGTTTCTCGTATTAATCCGGTTATTCTAGTAACAGGTTTCCGTCCTATCCTTGGTACTTTTTAATTTATGCGTTTAATTCCAACTATTCGTACCGTTATCGCCGTTTCTTTTAGGAACGGAAAAGTAGCTTATTCTTTAAAAGCTTTTTCTATTTATTATGTTCTTTTAGTTATTAGACTACTGTAGGTTTTGTAATAAGGGTTCGTTATTTTTAAATAGCTGCTTAAGATAGTTCTTTTACCTGTTGTAATCCTTATTATACTTTTTCGGGGGGATTATAGTTATTTTTATTTCTGATTATGTTAATTAATTTATTGTCGTTTTTTATTATTATTTCGGGGAGGTTTTTAAGGAACCGGTATTCAGGTATTTTGTCGTGGCTTTTTAGGTGCCTTGCATTAAAAAGCCTTATATCTTATTTTGTTGCAGTTAAAGCATTTGATGGTACGCGGGTTGCGTTGCTGGATTGCGCTTAATTTTATAGGTTCTGATATTATTTTATAAAACTTTTAGTTTTTTGTAGCGTGTTAATATTAAGGGGGTGCCTTAGTTTGTTGTTTTGTCGGTCCTTAAAATATCGAGTTCTTTAAGCGTATTGCTGGTCGTCGATTTTAACTGCCATAGCGATATAGTCCACCAACTTTTCGGGGCGTTCATCCTTAAATAGTTCTTTTTGTACCTTTTTTTTTTTGGCCGTCGAAAAATGTGGCTATTAATACCTTTTGTCCTTAATTGATTTTCGAGGCTAGTTAAATTAAAGAATTGCCGTATTCGAAAGCTGATCTTTTTTCCTTTAAATTCTTAATTTCTTTTAGCTTTAATCTTTTCGTTTACCATTTCGAATACCTTTTTTAACTTTTCCTTAAACCTTTCGTAATCGTTATCAATGTTTATAGTTTTCGTAAACCTTTATTAAAGGGGTTTGGTAACTTATTTACGAAAAGTAGGCTTAAACTAAATAGCCGTATTCCCGGTTAATTATCTTATAACGAACTAAACTTAAAAGGTAAATATTGCGAATTTAATTAAGAAATACTTAAAATAAATACGGTATTCCGTAAGGAACTGTTATAACTTAATAATGGTTCCGTCGAAAGGGGTAAGCTTGGTAAGCTTTAAAACTTTTTCGGCTTTTTTATCGTAGGCTGCCTAGGTAGGTTATGCGGGTTGGGCTGGCTAATCCGGTTAATTAGGTTGTTTTATATTCGCTTATTTTTCCAGTTCGACTTTTTAAACTTTTAATTGGTTGCGGGTTTTCTTAAGGGTATTAGTAAACTAGATCTTATCGTTAGTAAATTACATAACTGCGTTAATTAACTAATCAAGTTAGCGTAAGGCTTTTTCTTAAAAGAAACTAGGTCGAATTTCTTTATTATCGGAATTCATGGTATTATTTTCGGAGATTTAAATGATTCCTTTAGTGACGGGCTGCTTATTAGACGATATAATGTTAAAAGTATTACTTAAAATTTAATAATATTACTAAATAAAAGCTTATAACATATCACGGTTAAAAGGTTTAACTAACTATTAAATCTAATCGTACGGTTTATATTAATAATATGTAAGGGAATGACCGCGGGGGTTCCCTACTTAAGTGCGGACAAGGACTTCCAACGCTAATTGGCGTTGGAACTGCTGATCTTTTGGATCATGTAGCGGAGTGGCTAGTCCTTTTTATTCCCTTACATAATAGTATCGTAGGAAATTAAGTAATAAGGGTAAACAATAATTACGTTTAATAATAACAAATTATTAAAAGGTAATCTAGGTAATTAAGTTATATTATAAGCTGGTAATTTATCTAAATTATGGTTATGACGAACGTATATATCCTTATTTTAGTTTAAGGTATTTAAGCTGTTTAAACCCTTAAGCGCGTTAAGCCCTTTAAGTTCGCATAATGGCTCGAGGAACTTAAGGTACTTGGCGCTTTAAGTCCTTTGAGCCCGTCACGTGATTTCTTGACTTTGGTCGGAACCAACTTTTTGGGAGATTCGACCGTTTGTATTGTAGCCAAGACCGCTAGGTCATAACATAAGGCCATTTATAAGATATTATTCGACCGCCTAATCCTATTAAAGGTACGGAAAATCTATTCCCGGAATAAATATAACGCAAACGAATTCGGAATAAAAAAAGAATATAGGAAAAAACTTTTTCGTATTCGGTAAAATCTTTAAAAAGTTTATTTTTTTAAAGGATACCTTTAAGCGTACGTAAATATCGGTTATAACCTGTATTAACGTAAACGAACGCGTTTTTCCTTAGTTAATTATATTTAACGGCGTTAAGGTATAATAATAATGATTTTTTAATATGAAAAATTAACCGTATAAAAACTGGTATTTTATAGTATTTTTAAATAATTAAATTAATACCGATATTAAGTTAAAGTAATTACGAAAGGTATTTATCCCCCATACAAAATCTGCTAACCTCCGGAAATAGCGGCTTTTTATTATCGACGGTTATAATAATTATATAATTAAAATTTTTATAAAAACCTACTTAATTAATAAAGTTCATATCGTCTTTTTACTTTTATATTTATCGTACGTATGGCAACCGCTTAATATAAGTGTCTTTTCCGTCCTAAAACGCAGGTTTCGTTATTAATTCCGGAAGCGTTATTACGAAAGGTTTTCGAAGATAATAAATAAAACGGACTTTTTTATAAGCGTTTGTTACGGCTTAAAAAAGGTTATAAAGATCTTACGGTATATTAAATAAAGCTTTAAAGCTTTAAGGATATAACTTATTAATTAAAACAAGGTATTAAAAAGTTCATATATAAAAAAAGTAACGGTACGGGAAATATACCGGTTACCCAGTTATCTACCATCCTATAACAGCCCGATTTTCTCGAGCTAATCGTTTTAATAAATCTTGATATACTTAAATCTTTAAAAAATTAAAAGATCTTCGAAAAAGCTTTAATTAAGGTCGACCTAGCTTTCGAAAAAGCTACCGGTCGGCTCCTTCTCCGCAAGGTAAGCAAAGTACTTAATATTTTTAATAACGAATTAACCGTTTTCGAAAATTATAATAATTAATTAACCTTAACCCTTAAAAAGGTACGTCTGAAAAAGCTATTAAAAGTCGAAATTAATCCTAATTAAAAGTTCGTACAATTAAAGAACGTTAAAGAAATAAAAACAGGGTTAAAAAGTAACTTATAAGAACCCTTCTTTATCATTCCGCAAAACGAAACCCAAAACGAAAAGGAGGAGGAAAAAAAATATGATACTAATAATTTTAATTGTATAATAATGCGATTACGTTAAAACTCGAGGTGGATTGCTTAAGTGGTTGTTAAGTTATTGATTTTTAAATAAATAAATGAGTTGGAGCTAGCCTCAAATTGGGGGTGGGGCGTGAAGGGGGTGGTGCGTGAAGAGGGTATTTGCCTTAACCTAAGAGCATCCACACAATGCGATGCCATCACGTTAGCGACATAGCAAGATTTAGATGATCTAGGATCAGGGAAGTTATGCGCTTTATTGAAAACAACGCAAATGCCATTATTCCCAAACAGGTAACACAATCTTTACCTGCTTATAGCTTTTAATCCACGACTTAATAGTGGGATGCTGGGGGTGAGCTTTACTTAGAGTCCAAAGCGGCCGTCGCTTGCTGGATGGCTTCTTTTGACTAAGTCGGACCCCCCCTCACGCTCCACCCCCTCAA
Source organism: Monosporascus ibericus (assembly GCA_004154915.1). Classification (NCBI taxonomy): domain Eukaryota; kingdom Fungi; phylum Ascomycota; class Sordariomycetes; order Xylariales; genus Monosporascus; species Monosporascus ibericus. The sequence continues at coordinate 40,394 of QJNU01000514.1, read as the reverse complement.
CGCGCCACCATTTCTCATACAAAATCGACGAAATCGCATATTTATAATTAATTAACAAGAATAGATATAGACTAACGGAGGTGTGCATTAAAAAAATTTTTAAATAACAAAAATAATATTTTATTATTAATAATTAATTTAACTAATAACGTTAGTAGATTAACGGTTAAATATAAAGTTTTTTCCCTTAACATTTTCCCATATAAACTGTTAAAAAATCTGTTAAGGCATAATATCTTATATATATTAATAAGTAATGAAGCTAAAAAAATATCTTTTTATAACAAAGACTTTACTTTGATAACAACATTATGTCGTCAGCCGCGTTTTCATCGGTATGGTTTCTGTAGTAATATTAATATTTAAACCTTTATAGGTATTTTTCTACAGGATAATCCTCTCCACTTTTTCTATATATAGGTATAACTCTATATCTATTGATTATAATTTTATATACTTTTCGTTTTTAAGTAGCTTATAAAATACTTTAAATAAGTAAAAAGCTCTGTATTTATAAGTATTTAATTAACTTAGTTATTAAGTTATTACTTTTGGTAGTAAAATATATAATAAAATCGTCTGCAGCCTTTACCGTTAAATCTAATATATAAGTAATTTCAGTTAATTTTTATTTATATATTTACTATGTACAAAGGGTAAATCCCTGAATCAAAATTAAAGCCGGTTAATTTTTCCATTTTTATATGATTTATAAAAGACTTTTGAAAATGTAGCGATTTCCGCGATTTGTATGGGAAAATGGTGGCGCGTTGGGGGGTGGAGTGTGAGTGGGGGTCCCGACTTATTTGCATGGGGCATGGCTGGCGGAGTTGTAACTTTTTGGGATCGCGACTCTCGTGGTTTTACCCCCTGCGACGGTGGATATGATGAGGAGGCTTATAAGGGCGCTGGCCTTGTGCTTCTTGGTCTCCCTAGACACCTGAGTCGCGGTATAGGGGTCTGAGTACCTGGCGTCGGGCATATCGTGGTAGCCGCCATCTATCATCGCCACTTCCCTGACGGTGTGGTACGGGCCGCATAAGGTTTGCTCCTGCATCCAAACCACTGTCAGATTAGCTAGATTGTATTCAGTTGGGGGTTGCGCGTTTTCCGGTTTTGAGGATCCGGATTCGATCCAGCATGGCTACAACACGCTGGTCAATGATTAGCAGGTTGTCTCAATAGGCAATAATGACCACCCATACTCTTGGAGCTGGTAGGTGTCTTTCCTGATGGCACGCTGGTTAGCCCTGGCATCACCGAGAATACCGTAGAATGCCGTGTCAAAGATCGAGTGGCATTCGGCTTCAGGTCCTTTGTGTTTGATAATAAGTTGAATTAAGAGTATTCTCGAAAGAGTGGAAATAGTGAATCCGAGCACCAGCGTGGGCTGCTTGAAGGTTACAGTGGAGATAAGAATTGTCGGATACAGTGGCTTGAGGTCGGAAGGAATCGGGCCAGGTGTCGCGCTAATAGGTGGAGGACATAAGGGATACCAGCTAATTTGTATAAGGGATTAATTCCCTCAGTTCTGAAGAAGAGAGCTTTTATCATCAATATAAGAAATAAGCTATAATGAGGATACTTACATTTCGTAGTCTTAGGCTGGTCTTGATGAGGTTAGGCGCGGCCAAAACCTCAACATTGGGCTTGACTTGGTGAGGTAACTGGGGCCGGGGTCGCAGCCAGGGCCCACGGTACCAATAGGAATTCTTACACCACAAGCCCTCTCTGTGGAATATGTAAGCTGGGGTTTCATGAATGATAACGAGTTGTACCTGCATACGGGTAATTCAGGGCGTGCTCGGCGACAGAGCAGATCGGTCATACCTTAGCCTAGTTGGTTAGAGCCTGTTCGCCGCCTGCCAAGCTATCGGATCCGATGAGATCTGCCGATTATTTCCAGCAGTGTGGGTCAAGCACGGCCAATTAGCCACTTAGACCTCCGCAGAGACTACTGGGGTAACGGTAAGTAGTTTGCCTCCTGGGTATTAATGCGCCCTTGTGGTGCTCCACGAATTCCTGACTCTGTAACGATTTATAAAGCGATACGTGTTGAGTATCCTAGGCTAAAATCAACCTAAACGTGCACGCCGCTTCTGCTTAGAAAGAAGACCTAGCGAGGAGCAGGCTAGTTGGGCTTACAGACCTCGGGAACAAGATGAGCTCAGCTGCCGTCTTAAGGAGGCTTCGTATCGGCGTAGATGTCGGCGGCACGAACACCGATGGAGTCGTGCTGGACCCCTCACGAGCCTCAGAGCCCTCCAAGGGCATCATTGCCTGGCACAAGGCGCTGACAACTTCTAACCCGAGTCTAGGCATTAACAAGGTGATTACGGCTATGTTCGGGACCGTCAGCATCAACCTAGATCATGTCGCGAGCGTCACAATAGGAACTACGCACTTTGTGAACGCCGTCGTTGAGAGGGACGTGACGCGCCTGTCCAAGGTCGCAGTCATCCGGCTATGCGGTCCCTTTTCTAAACATACGCCGCCGTGTATCGACTGGCCGGAAGACATGCGTGAGCTCATCCTGGGGTACTACGCTCTCGCGAAAGGCGGCCTAGAAGTCGATGGGTTCCTCATCTCGGACATCGACGAGAAGGAGATCAAAGAGCACTGCGCCGTGATCCAAGGGAAAGGCATCAAGAGCATCGTCATCAACGGTATCTTCAGCCCCATCGACACCGTAGAGTGCCAGGAAGAGCGTGCTGCGGATATCGTCCGTGCCCAGATACCCGGTTGTAACGTTGTGTGCTCCAAGGCCGTAGCTAACCTCGGCTTTCTGGAACGGGAGAATGCCGCGATTCTCAACGCATCTCTTCTACCCTTCGCGCGCAAGACAATCCAGTCCTTCCACGAGCCGATCAAAAAACTGGGTTTGAATTGCCCGGTTTTCATCACGCAAAACGACGGGACAATTTTGTCCGGCGAGATGGCGGCGAAGCTGCCCATTAGGACATTCTCTAGTGGCCCCGCGAACAGCATGCGTGGCGCTGCATTCTTGATGCAAAATCAACGTGAGGGTGATGTGATGGTGGTGGACATTGGTGGCACTACTACTGACGTCGGCTTGTTGCTCGCTAATGGTTTACCCCGGCAGCAGGCTGCGTACAGCAGTCTTGCTGGCGTACGGATGAATTTCTTCTGTCCAGATATCAAGAGTATCGCCCTTGGTGGGGGCTCGATAGTCCGTGGTGGGGAGCCGATGATCGTGGGCCCCGATAGTGTGGGCTACAACTTGACAAAAGAGGCCATCGTCTTTGGTGGGGAAATCCTCACCGCGACTGATTGCACGGTGCTGGGGAATCCGACACTTGAGATCGGTAACCGGGAGCTGGTAAGACGAGCGCTACACTATGATGGTGTTGCGCAGTTCCAGAACATTGTCAAACAGAAGCTGGAGAAAGTAATTGATACGATGAAGACTTCGCCCGAAGATCTTCCCGTAGTGCTTGTAGGTGGGGGCGCCGTCATCGCACCGGAAGAGCTAGGAGGCGCGAGCAAAGTCCTCAAGCCGCAGTGGTCAGAGGTTGCGAATGCTATCGGTGCAGCGACGGCAGGAGTCAGCGCTGTAGTAGATACAGTGGAATCTACTGAGGGTAAGACGACGAAGGAGTTGGTTGCCGGTATCTGCCAAGAGGCTGTTGAGAGAACTGTCATAGCAGGCGCGTCCAGAGAGTCTGTCAAGGTTGTGGAAATAGAGACGCTACCCTTGGCGGTAAGTTGCCAGAGACTATTGATATTCTAGGACCGAAACAGAAGCTGATGCCATTCGTAGTATATCACCAATAAAACCCGCCTTATTGTGCGGGCAGCCGGCGACTTTGATTTCTCGCGTACCGACATTTCTGACTTCCTGATGGAAGATACTTCCTCTGCGGCAGAGCTCCAAATGGAAGAGTACGAGGGGTCCGGTGCGAGGGCCAAGAAGGAGGTCCGACATGAATCAAAAGGAGACGTCGATATCGACGCCTATAAGCCTACAGTCAAGAATAGGGTCTGGTATATTAGCGAAACCGATATAGACTGGGTCGCGACTGGCTGCTATATCCTCGGCACCGGCGGCGGAGGTTCGCCTTATTCAGCCATGATGCGCCTAAAACTGATGCTACGGAACGGCGCCGTTGTACGGGTTGTGAACCCGTATGATATCCCAGATGACGCGGCGGTCGGCTGCGGCGGCGGTGTTGGCTCGCCGACTGTTGGCATTGAGAAGTTGGCGGGTGATGAAATGCTAGAGGCGCAGCGAGAGCTCTACAAGGTTTGCGACGCCAAAGCCACACACATGATCGCGGTCGAGATCGGTGGTGGCAACGGGTTACAAAGTATGATCATCGGCGCTAGCACCAACATGGATTTGCCTGCTGTCGACGCTGACTGGATGGGGCGCGCCTATCCGACGAAATGGCAGACCACGCCGGTCGTCTTCAATGAGCGGGATGTCATATGGGCACCCGTTTCCATGGCGGATGGCAATGGAAACATGGTCATCATGCCCAAGGCGAAATCTGACCTTCACGTCGAGAAGATTCTGCGGGCGGCGTTAAGCGAAATGGGCTCGTCAGTCGGCGCAGCCGACGCGCCTGTCGCCGGCGCCGAGTGCAAGCGTTGGGCTGTGGAGCACACCATCTCCCAGTCGTGGAGGATCGGGCGGGCGGTCGCGAGGGCGCGGAAGAACAACGACGTCAAAAATGTGGCCGAGACCATACTAGCGGAGTGTGGCGGCCCACATGCAGGGAGGGTAATTTGGAAGGGGAAAGTCATCGGCGTCGAGCGGACGCTCAGGATGGGCCACATATACGGGGAGTTGATTATTGAGGGGGGGGATGTGGTCGACAGCGAAAGCACTGATAAGTCTTCGAGCAGCGCGAAATCCCAGTTCCAAGGAGCCATCAAAATCCCGTTTAAAAATGAGAATATTGCGGCGATCAAGATCTCTCGGTCAGTGGTAGACGGCAAGGTTGTGGATAAGGAAGAGAGTGTCCTATGCCTAGTGCCGGACTTGATCTCTGTCATTGACGCGCAGAACGGTGAGGCCGTCGGGACCCCTGAATACCGATACGGACTCCTCGTCATCGTCCTGGGCATTACGGCCAGTGATCGCTGGACTTCGGAAAGAGGCATAGAGATCGGTGGACCCAAAAGCTTCGGCATGGGTCATTTGACATACAAACCGCTGGGCAAGTTTGTCAAGCCCATTAGTGTCATAGATGAGTTCGACGTTAGTGAATAATATCACAACCCCAGTACAACCAATTGCCTTATTATTCGTTAAAATGTTACGGCCATAGCGGAAAGTTCGTCCAGCTCATTCCACCTCGAAGGATTCAGCAGCGGATTCCGGTTATTAAGCACCATAGTATATATATTGCCGGGTTTATTAGCTGGCCATTCAAATGTCACCTGGCAATTGCAAAATGGTAGCGGGAGCCTACAGGCATTTCTAAAAGTCTATATTATATATCGGTAATGACGTTATGGAGTTCAAGGAAATGGATAATCACTCCGTAATAACGCGAAGATACGGAAGTGTTTTTATCCGCCATGGAGAACCAGGTCGGCCCATTATCCGAGTTGATATTTGTCATATATAGGGGACATCAGTAGTGTTGTTGTATTAGGCTAGTTGCGTATGCTGTCGCATGCGTACAACTTTAGGTAGCTTAGCGATGGAATACTCCCATTCCGAATCAGAATGTGTCAGCTAGCTGGGGGGGTGCGTAGCGCACCCATATACGGAAAGGTCACCTACTGATCGGCCTATATGTGTTCCGGAGCTAAGTTACCTAAAGTTGTACGCGTGCAACAGCATACGGAACGAGGATAATATAACAACATAACTGATATCCCTTATATCTGACAATTAAGAGTCTTAATCGTTTAATTCGCGTATATATTAACTGATTAACTGTTGTTAAAACGATATAAGCTGTATATTAGTAATAATTATCCATATATCTTAATACTAATAATGGTAACCGTACTGTCGACGTTTTTAGTTATTTATAATGAATTTAAAGATTAAGATTGCTTTAAAGGCGAATTTTAATTAAAACGATTTATGGCTTACTAGATTTTAAAAAAATCCTAAATAACCTTTTATCCGAAAAAACTATTCCGTTAAATCACGACGTAAGTAACGAGTTTATTTACCGAAGGAAATATATAAATTAAAAAGGTCGATCGAACGAGTTATCCGATAAATACCTTTAAGATAATTACAGAAAGTAAATAAGCTTATATTTAAAACTTTGCGGTATATATTTATAAAGATCGAAAGTACGAAACTTTTTATAAAAACGTTTACAAACTTATAAAATAAGTTTTAAAGTTTATATTATTAACGATTAAAAAAATAAGATTTTTAAGGAAAAATCTAAGAAAGTAATATGTAAAGTTGGTTAAATTCGATAGAGGATATAATATTAGGTTATTAATTAAATTTAATAATAATACCATAAAAAGTTAAAGTAAGCTTTAAAATTTAATAAAAGGTTAAACGAATAAATCGCAAGGTAATAAAAGATAATAACTTAAGAATAGCGAGACGGTATTGTAAAAACGAATAACACGGTTATATAAGTTAATAATTTATATATAACTTTAAAATCTTTTACGAAAACTTTAATAATAACCTTTTAAGTAATAAAAACGTTAAGATCGATAATAATATAATTTATTATTAAAAAGTGGCAGTTAACTTTTTAAATTAACGTACCACACAAGCGAACCGAATACACAAGCGAACAGAATAGTCTTTAGCACCTTGTAACAACAAAGTTAAATAACTCAACCATAACATATCAAATTAATTCAAATTAATCGGATTCTTTTTTGCTAAACGTATTTATAACTTTTTTACAAGTACGCGCATTATGGCCGGGCTTGCCGTAGACGCCATACTTCCGTTCCTTCGTTTTAACCTTTTTATAACGATTACCTTTAGCTATTATTAGCTGCATTTTTTCGTTACCTCTTTCTTTTTCGGCTAAAAGAGTTTGTCCTTTTTCGATAACGAGTGTTCTTTCTTTTTAAAGACGTTTATTTTTGATCCTTCGACGTTTGCTTAAGATATAGTTCGTTTCGCGTAATTAAACGTTTTCTTCTCGAAAAAAAGCAATTTCGTACAAAAGTAATAAATTACTTTTTGTCAAAAGATTAACCGATTCGATTATTCTTGTGGGTGAACTTCCCTGATAATTTTTAATTTTTTTTTGGCAAATAATGTTTTTATTTTGTTATTTTATAGATATTTTTAGGGGTTTTTACGGGAGGGGAACCGGCGGAGGTAAGCGGCGAAACCGTTGGTATAAGTATAACCGGAGGAACGTTTAATTCGGAAGGAACGTTTAATTCGGAAAGAACGTTATTAAAATCGAATAAAATAAATCCAGTTTTTGCAAATCCGGATTTAATATTATCGGACGTTATGGCAACTTTAAACGCGTCGTAAAAACCGGCGAGGAAATCTTTTTTCCAATATAGGTATAATAACGTCGTATTAAACCTTCGATATAAAGCGAATAAGCGCGTTTTAAAACGAAAAAGTAGAATACGTTAAAAGTTTAAAGTCGATGAGAAAAATGCGCGGGTATATAAAGGGTAATAATATTTTTATTCGCGTAATATTTTTCGAATTCGATCGAATGGAAATTTTCGTAACCGTTAAGAATAAAAAAACGTTTAGTACCTTTCGTATACGTTCGTATATATTTGTTAAAATATTAAATGTATTTTAAACTTAATTCGTTTATTATTTAATTATTATAATTAATACTAACTTTTTAATTAGCTGGTAATAGGTTATCGCGATACCAGGAATTAAGGAAAGTTTTCCCCGTTAATATAATAAATGGCGGTAAAGCCTAACTTTACAAATTAATAGTTTATAAAACTATAACTTATTCCTGATTGTTTTATTATACTCATTTAAGTTTTTTTTCTTTTTTTAACATTTATAATTATCATGCCCGATACCATAAAAAGTTTTATCAAAAAGCCCGTTTTGTCGAATTTATAAATATCCTTTTTTATAATACCGTATTTTACGATAATAGCCCGAACGAGTTCGAATTATTTGCGAAATATTTCTGGATTTTCGTATAAAACCTGTTAATAATCGATATTCCGATTTAAACCCGGTTAGAATTTTTATTGCCGTCGTATAAAGTTCGAGGCCTAATTAACCTTAACGCGTTTTTCGGCGCGTTAAGTAAGTAATAAATTCGCAATATCTTTAATATATTAAAGCCGGATAAAAAACCTTCGCGTATTTAGGTTAAGGATTCGGTCGACAATGGATTATTTTTCGGTCGGCGTTAATTTCTGCGAATTGGGGATAATATCGGCTCGGGCGCGTTAACCGTTATATCGTTTATATAACGTAGTTTGGGCGATTTTATATATAGAATTAAGTTTCGCATGACTAAGTTTTAGGTTTCGTTTTTTAGCCTGAACGGCTAGGTTCATTCTCGCATTTTTTGTAAGTCGTTTTATGTTGTTAACGTTCAATAATAAATGAATTAAAGTTAGGTGTTTAAAACGTGCCAAAATTTATTCGGTTCGCTTATGTATTCGGTTCGTTTATATGGTACGTTATATTAAAATATATTTCGCTATTTTATACATACTGTTAAAAAATGTTAATTAAAAGTGAGCGTGTTTTTTTGGGTTATATTATATACGCCTTAAAAATTTAGCTTTTATAACGCAACCAGTAATTTTTTAAAGTAATAACATTATAACATTAAAAAAACGCTTGTTTTTTTAAAAAAAGATTATATAATAATTTATTTAACCGCAAAGAAAATGGTATCCTAAGCTATTAAAAAACGTTTTAAAATTTAAGCGCGTTTTATATTTACGATTTAACGTATAATTTAAATACTTTAAAAACTTTTCATTTAAGTTTTAAAATATAAATTATTTATTAAATAAGTAGGGTCTTTATTTAAACGTAATATTATTATTATATAAGGCGTTATATAAATACTTTATCATTTTTTTTCGTTACTGTCATAAATTAATACGAATTTTTTATATACGTTTTAAAGTAATTTATCGTATCCGTATCTTCAAGGATAAAAAAGAGAGGAATTGCGAATAAATAGGTCGTAAAAATTGTTATACGTGTACGTTAAAAGGCATAGCATGAAAGGTAATTATTATTAATCGTTATATTCGCTTACCATAACTATCGGATTCGAAGATTTTAAAGCGTTCGGGTAATTAAATAGTTCTGTTATATGATGTATCCCATTAAGGGTTATTATTTATTTATTTAAAACTTCTTAATTATCTAATTTAAAAAGCTTTTCCCAAAATAATTATATATAACATTCGTATTATTATTGCTACCGTTATTCCGGCGCTTTAAAAGCCTAGCTTCTGAAACTTTTAAAGGTTAACTTATTTTGCGTTATATTTTAATACTTTCGATTCTTACATCCGCTACGCTTCTTTTTTTATAAAGTTCGTTATATAGCTTAATCGAAGGCGTTTTATATATGGTTTCGTATTGGGAAATATCGTTACACCAGCGAACGAACTATCGAGGTGTTATATTATAATAGCAAGTGCCGTTTTTAACTTAATATACCTAAGGATTAACGCTCTTATAATTTAGGCAACTTTTACCTTTTCTACATTCGAACGTATTTGATAAAGCTTTATAAATTTTAAAGCCCTTATCGAATTTAGCCTGCATATCGAAAGCAGGCATAAACGGGTATTTCGTAATGGGCTTTCAACTTATTATAAGGGTTGCCACGGGAAGGTTCTTTAAGGTTATAGGCGTAGGTATTCCTATAACGCCTGCAACGCCTGCAACGCCTGCAACGCCTGCAACGCCTATAACGTTACGGTTTTGGAGAGTTTTAACAAATGGATCATTTTTAACGCGAGCTAACTGTTACGGAATGTTATTGTTACGAAGCGACAAACGTTAACGTTAAGTAAGAAAGTTTCTTCGATTTATTACGCTATTAAAAAATTCGGGGTGAGGTCGGATTAAAATCGAGATTACTTTAATCGAAAGCTGCAACTATATGTAAAAAAACCTTTTTATTACGTTTCGCGATGTTAATAATAACGTTAATAAGTTTATTAATTTCTAAAAGACCGTATAATAACGTTTTAAAAGATTATAGTATAGCTTTAAAACTAAGTTCGCGGTATTAGGTAAACTTCCCAGTTTAAACGAACGTACGCCGAAAGCTATATTTATATTCGTCTAGTAATCTTTCGTTAACATAATTAACAACGCGTTAATAAAACATTTTAAGCTAATTATTCCTGAATATCTTGAGATAATAAATATTAATATACGTTTTAAAGTTTTACGAATTAATAATTTAAATAACGTTTCATATTCTATTAAGTTATTCCTTTAAGGGCTTACCGTTAACAGTAACCTTAATAATATTAAGGAACTACGTATGTATATTTAAGAGTTTCAGCTTCAAGGCTTCAGTCGAGATATCTTTATTTAAAGCGGCTTCGTTTTCGGAAGGAATAGCTTCGGAAAAGGCAACTTTAAAAAGCTCGTTTTAAATAGCTTCGTTCTCGGAGGGCTCGTTTTATATGGCTTCGTTTTCGGAGGGTTCGTTTTATATGGTTTCGTTTTCGGAGAGCTCGGTTTAAATAGCTTCGTTTTCGAAAGGCTCGTTATTCGTACCTTTAAGGGCGCTTCTCATATCCCTTTTTATATCCGTAATGAATCTCAATTTCGGATTTTTTAAGGGTTTCAACCCCGGGAATAACTGTTTGCTTCTTACCTTTTTCTTTATTCTTCGAAACCGTTTTCGCGGTAATTAGTCGCTTACTAATAATTTATACGTATTATTATCCCGGGCGTTAAAAAAATAACTCGGCGTTTTTCGACAGCGTTAACTACTTTCGCAGTCGGCTTGCGAATCCTCTTCGGAGCTATTGTAAGGCCAGCCCGGGAAGATATTTCGAAATATTCGTTCGCAGTCTCGTCAATTCGAATCAACCTTGAAGAAAAACGTGTACGACTAGATAACTTAAAAGGGATTCGGCTAAGTTGGTCAGGTTTTCGCAGTACAGAACTCAAAGTATAAATCGAATCAATTAAAAAAGTTAGTAATAATACGTCTGCGCACTTAAAACAATTATGAAAACTTCGTTTTCTATTATTATGGCGGTTATTATATTATTATTAAAGATATACCTACGTTATAAAAGACCGTATATGAAAAAAGGTGTATAATTTAGAAGCTAAGTAAGGCGGAGACACTCTGATTCGAAATGAGAGTATATTATGCTAATCAAAAGATGACGTTTCCGTATATAGAATGCGCTACGTACCCCCTAGCTAGCTGATACACTCCCTTAATGCCTTAAAGTATTTAAGGCGTTAATCGTTATATCTTATCATTTTCTAAGGCCCTAGCTGTTTATTCTTTTCTTTAAATGATTAAAACTTTTAAAGTATGTAATCTTTTATTTAAAATAAATTTTGAAGCTTTCTTTTATTAATTTAAAGCTTTTATGATATTTATTAGTTTTAAAAGCTTTTTTTTAAAAACGCTATAATACTTTTTATATTAACGATTTGTTTTAATTATTAGCCGTTATATTAGTAATAAGGTTTATAATTCAGTTTAATTACGTTCTTTTTTACTACTTTTTAAAACTGGTATATATATTAATAACATAACTATTTTAATAAAATATACGAAGTAATTAACTGTAACGTAACAGATAAGCTTATCGGATAAACAAGTTTACTAGATAATTCATAATACCTTTAAATAAGTAATTTAAAAAATTAGCTATTACATATTTAATAAACTTATGTTAATGATATCATATTTCGCTAATTACATATATAACCTTTAATAACTGCACCTATTATATTAAAACTTATTGCGAATATTTTATTGATATTTTCTTTTTATTAACTTTTTATAAAAAGTATTTCTAATATTTAAATCTTTGTAGTAATACTCTCTTTATCAATTATTTTATCTATCAAATTTTTTATGTCGTATAGTAAGTATTTTTTACATTAAAGACGTTTATTTTAATTATTTAAATAAGTAAAATTAAGTTGTTTTTAAAAGAACACGCTTTACGATACGTCTTATAATACGCCTGGCAATACGCTTTATAGCATTGTGATGCACCTTACGATACGTCCCCACGCGTCCCGCTATACGCCTTATAATATACCTTATAATACGCTTTATAATACGTTTTCCAACTTATATTTTTAACGTATTTAAAGCCGGTTACAAAACGGCTGCGGATATGAGTTATGATTTTTTAAGTAATTAATTTTATATCGGTCGGCTTTAACTTTTATATGTTAGAAGTAATATTAACTTAAATGTGTTAAAAGGGAATTAATCGCATATAGTTTAAAATTGGAATAGCAATATCGCGTTCGCAATAAGCTTTAATATAATACGTACACTTAATTAAAAGTTATAAATATAATTAATTGTCACATGCGGGCTCTTAACAGAGGTCAGGTTGGCTATATTCAGGACAGAAAAGCTAAACAAAGACTGACATCTAGGGAACAAAAGAGAAGAGAGAGAGCCCTTTAGGCCCTAGAGCGCTATATATACAGTTAGGATGACTAGCCTAGCTGGCGCCATGGCATTAATCGAGTACTTAATGAAATTGTTTATTATAATATCTAAGACCTTTATACGGTTGTTCATCCGGCTCGCCTATAAGTTACCTCATCGAGATCAGGCCCTATTTTTGAGGTTATGGCTGCGCCTGCGGCGCAGCCGTAGCTAAAGCATTTAATTTAAAAGTAGCTGCAGGAGTTAAATGTATCAACTAAATTCTTTTAAGAAAACTTTCTACAAAAATACTAAAATCTTAAAAATAGGGCCTAATAGCAAGTTATGATTTTTTCGTTCGGTTTTTCGCACTTTTATATAAATTATTAAAAATTATTAAAGCAGAAATTTCAATTATAATTTGAATTTAATATTATTTATTTTGCAATTATGAAAATTCGTTAGAAAATTAAACTCCTTATTTACTTATATATACTTCGTCCTAATTAAAACCTCGTAATTATTACTAGCTTGAGTAAATATTTAAAGATTTCCTTTTTTTCGCATACTGTGATTAGGTATCCTCTTTTTGCTAGCATAATAATAATATAATCTTATAAGCTAAGATAATAATATATAAAGTTTAAGATCATTTACGACAAATCTTAAAGCATATTTTCTTCCTGATCAGCTAAATATAGATAATATACTAAAAGGTTTAAGGTGTATACTTTAGTTTTTCGAGGGTTTAACGTTCAGAAATAACGTGTTTATCTTTATCCGATAACTTTACCGGTTTTTTTTACCGATATTAACGTAATTAACTTATACGGTAACGTTATATATATAGCTGATAGTTATATAAAGATTTTACGTTACCAGTTTGTTCGCTTTGTATTAAGTATTGTATTTAATAAGTAAGGCCGTATTTTACGAAAAGAACAGATAAATACGGTACATAATCTGGTTTTCGAGAAGCTTAATATTTTTTTTCGTTATTAAAATAAGCTTTAAAAAGTTCTTAATTATTTAAGCCTTTTTTTAATTACCCACTTGATTATTTTCTAAGTCGTAGTTTTAAATAAGTTAGCGGAAAAATAACGAGTTTTTATATTAGCAGTGTTATATTTTTTTTCCTATTTCGATATCCGCGGAAATAAAATAGTTCGATCTAGAAATATTCGAACGTATAACTGCCAGATAGTATAACAATATTATTTTAGTCCTCAACAGTTATTAAGCGATTAATACTAAATTATAATTATAAACCCCGTTTTTAAATAACGATATAGATTAATTACTATTAACTAAATATATTTATTATCGAAATAAAAAGATTCCTAACCTGAATATATTCATAGCCGTAATATATAATTTTTTGGTTAATGTATATTAGCTTCTCTATATTATAATTACTAATAACATTATAAAAAAAGATCGTAAGGTATAAAGGTTTTAATTAAGGTAAAGGTCCGGTATTTTAATATGAATTATCTTAAAATCGATATTATTATTATTCTTATATTTAAAAGTTAACGTTTAAATTCAACCTACTTAAATTTTTAGTTAATTAATATATAAAACTTATTAAGTAGTAATTATAAAATCTAACTTAACGGCTTACGTACTATTTTTAAAATCATTATGTACGTTAATAATAAGATAAAAATCATAAACATCTGTAACCATTTAATTAAATTTATAATAAAGCGGGGGTATTTATTAAAGGTTATAAAAAAGTTTTTACGTTTTATAATTCCAAAATATCTTATAGGAATTAAGTTTACGTATACGATAAATTAAAATAGCCTGATAGTTTTATCCATAACGTAATATTTACCGTTCCTTTTAAATCAGATATGGATATTCTAGATATTAATTAAGGGATACTAAAAAATACCGAAAGGTTATTCGATAAAAGATTTATAATAGCGATTTAGTCGAACGGTTCGTAATTATAAGCGATTTAATATAGTTAATTATAAATAAGTTATCTTATTCGCAGCTTACTAGGCGTTCGATAAGTATAAAATTAAGTTATTTATTATAGAAAAATCAAAACGGCGAAGAAAAACCAGGTTTAATAAGTTAAGAAAGGTATTACCTATAAAAAAATAATTATTTTAATAAAAATTAACATAATCGACTTTAATAATAAAAAGAACGATATATAATGAATCGTAAACGATTTTAATTAAAAAAATAATTATCGAATCTTAATTTTAATTTTGTAGTTATTTAAGGTAATTTTCGTATTATTTGTATATTTCCGAAACGGAATAATTTCGATTTACGTAATAAAACGAAAATAAAGCCTTAATAGTACGCGTTATTTAATGGCGAATATATGCCAAAGGCGATTTTAATATATTTATAAAAACGAAGTTATTATATTTAAAAAAGACTGTAATAACCTTATTTCCCTTAAATCGTATTATAATTTATGTACGTTTAATTTTATATATGTATTCGAACTTTCCAATCCGAAAGGTTTTGTATAAAATTAATTAAAAGTCGGTCTATTAAAAAGGGTCGCTTAGGAAATAATCGAATTCTAGTATAAATAACAGATAACCGAATTATTTTTTGCGCGGTCGTTTCCGTCTAACGGTAAATAAATAAAGTGAACGTTTATTTTTATTAAGTTTAAAAGAGTTCTATTTAATACGTTTTCGATTAGGTTAAATAAAATTAAAGGCTTTTATTTAGTCCCGAATATAACTAATTTAGTTAAAACGGTTCCCGGGTTCGATAAATAGTAATATTAAAACCTTTTAAAAAATCGCCTTTTTTTTATAAAAGGTACGGAAATCATTTTATACACGGCGGAATTTGCTTAATTTAAAATAACGGCGTTATATTTTTATATTTCGGAACGATTTATAATAAGTACGTATTATTATTATATTATAAGTTTAATAAACGTCGGAATAAATCATAAGGCCACCATAAGCCGCGTACGATTTTAATTAAGGTACGCTTTATATAGCCGTTCGGTTTAAACTAGTTATTAAAGATTCGATTATAATTTTAGCTATTTAAGTATTAATCCTGCATACGGTTTATACGTTTTCCCGTTTCGGTATTACGAACCTTGTTATTATAATGTCCGTATCCGTATACGTAATTTGCGATATTTTAAATCGTTTTAATTAGAAACTGCCTTTATTTTTATTATTTATAACGTCGGCTTAAAGCTTATTTTTTTAATGTTTCCGATTTACCGAGGCCGCCTTTATTACCATATTTATATTCGCATAGTTCGTTTCTTTTTTTTTCGTTATCAGAGTCGCCGTTATTACCAAAAAGCGATAATACGTAATCAGACGTCATAAATAATATATCGGAAAATAAAATTAAGGTAATAATTTTTATCCGATAAAAATAATAATCGCGATGTTAATTAAAAAATTAGCAAACGAAATCCGGCCGGTTTTAATTAGGACGAATAACGAATAACGCGTTCGGTTTCGAAGCGGAATTACAGTTGTTAATAAGTAGGGCATATTAAAGATCGAGGCGGACGTTTTAACTTTTTACAGCTTTTAACGATATATTTTCGAGTTCTTTAAAGTAAGCGATATTATCGGTATATTTCGCCCGCTTATTTACGTTTTTACGGGATATACACGTCGCCTTAAGGTTTGAAATTATACTCTTTTTATGCTGGAATAATTTTATTACGCAAAAGATTTTTTTTAATAATGCGTATGATATTATTAATATATTTTTCATTTACTAGATTAGTTTTATTAGTTTTAAGTTCGGGAAAAAGTTTATAGATATTAATCTTTTTAATTCGGGTTAATTATACATTATTACGAATATATAATAAAGTTTGTAAATTAAACGAATTAACGAATTTTAATATAACGCGTTATAAATTGTAATTTGTCGTAATTATCAGCATATTATATTCTTTTAACTTATATATCTTAATTTATAATACAAAGTTAGTATTTTTTAACTTATATCTCTTAATTTATAATACTAAGTTAATATTTTTTAAACTTTACTTTGCGGTTTCTTTTGTTAAATTTATCGTCTTAGGATTTTTTTAACAAAATTTAACCCTTACAGTACCTTATTTTAGGTCGATTAGCTGGCGTAAAAGATCGATTATACTGATAGATAAATGATATAAATAATTTTTGGCCAATATTAAGGAGGTTATTCTTTCGTTATAGCTATAGTGATTCCGACGTCCGCTTTTTTTTAAGCACCAGCTTAAAATGTTTAAAGTCCCGGTTTTATAATAACTTCGAAACTTTTACGCTTTATAATTTCTTTTCGTAACCGTAAATGGTATTTTTTAAAGTGGGCTTTTAACTACCTTTTTTTAAAGCCTGCTACGTACGTTAAATTCTTTAAGCTCAGGATTTCGATAATTACGATATTTTATAGTAATTAATTTGGGGTTTTAATTAATATTTCCAGATCTCCGTCGTATATTTCGTTACGGGTTTAATACGGATTTTAGTGGTAATAAATTTATTAAGGTAGGTAATTTCGTCGAAACTTTAAATAAATCGTTTATTAATAGGTATCTTAAGTCGAAATATACCGGTATTTCCGGCTGCAGTTTTTAAAATTTCTTTCTTTTAAAGTATAAGACTTATAAAGGTATGAGATTTCGATTGTTTAGTATTAGGCTGTTTCTTTTCGGCGTAACTAAGATAGCGGATGAATTTAGAAAAAATTTTATGTCGGAATTTTATATACGTAAACGTTAAGTTGGACATAATAAATAATTATTAAAAGTTCTAGCGTTAATACTAAATATATTACGATATTTATAAAGTGAATTTCTATGTATAATAATGTATTCGTTATAAGTTTATAAATAAAGGCCGATTTCTTTTCGCTTAATATTATAAAGATAATATTTATATAATACATATCGTAAAAGGTTTTATGGTTTTATAATCTTAATCGAGATTATAAAACCATTATAACCCAGATAGTCTTAGCCTCCCTAAACGGTCGGAACTATAAGCGGCAGAACTCCAACCAGATAATCACGTAACCAAAAAAAGTTGAACGCAGTTGGTTCGATCATATTCGATCATAAAGAAATAGAATAGGATATATATATGTTCGTTACTTCCTATAATTTAAATAAATTGCCCGTTTATAATATAACTTAATTATTTAAATTACCTTTAATAGTTTATTATTACTAGGCGTAACTATTACATACTATATTACTTAATTTCTTACAATACTATTATTAATATTAACCGTATAATTACGTTTAATAATTAATTAAACCCATTTACCGTTCGACGTTTTAAACTTTAATTTAATAATATTGTTAAATATTAAGTAATATCTTTAATATCATATTATTTAATACGTAACCCGCTTTTAAAGCAGCTTTCTAAATCCCCGAAAATAATACTATAAATTCTGATAACGAAGAAACGTAACTTAATTTTTTTTAAAAAGCCTTACTACGATTTAACTGGCTATTTAATATAATTACACGACTTATTAACGACAAAATAGAACTTGCTAAAACCTTTAAAGAAACTTATAACTAGTTAAAAGTTTAAAAGTCGAATTAGCTAGATAAGCAAGTAGGAAGCAGCTCGATTAACCGGATTAACTAGCCCAATCTATCCAGTCCGCTTAAACAGCCTATAATAAAAAGGCCGGAAAGTTTTAAAACCTACCAAACCTAACCTTTTTAACGGAACTCTTATTAAGTTATAATAATTCCTTATAAAATATCGCGCGTATTTTAAGTATTTCCTAATTAAATTTATAATACTTACTTTTCGAATCTAGTTTGTTAAAAGAATTACTAACCAGAAACGTAATTACTTAATTTATACCTACCTTTCGTAAATAACTTACTAACCTCCCTAAATAAAATTTTGCAATAATTATAACAACTTATAATAATTATTAAAACTTCGAAAAAGAATTAATAAAGGTACTCGGAATAGTAAACGAAATAATTAAAACTAAAAACAAGATTAAAAACTTAAAGCAAAAAGGATTATCTTTCGGATACGGCAATTCTTTCGTTTAATTAACCTTAATAATTAACTAAGGATAAAAATATTAATAGTTACATTTTTAACGGCAAAGAAAAAAAACAAAGCCTCTAACGACACTTATTTAATAACGAACGCCCCGAAAAGTTAATGAATTATATCGTCATAACAGTTAAAATCGACGACCGATAATACGCCTGAAAACTCGACATTCTAAGGACCGACAAAATAATAAGGGGAGGCATTCCCCTAATATAAACATACTACGAAAAACGAATACATCCCATAAAACGACACCTAAACCTATAGAAATAAAAACAATATAATAATAGGACTGACGCTAAATTTAATAGGATAACTGTAATAAAATAAGATATAAAGCCTATTAATATAAAAAGCTTAAAAAACAGCTGCAAAATACTTAAATACCGGTTTCTTAGGGACCCTTTCCAAATAACCTAAAATAATAACAGATTAATTAATACAATTAAAGTTAAAACCGAGTATAATTCTCTGAGGGTAATATAATAAGGACTATAGGAAATAAAAAAGCTATCCCAGATAACTATTCAGAAATAACGAACCTTTACTATAAAACTAACGATAACTTAATAGTTAAAGAAGTACGACGAATAAAAAAAGCTTACTAAAGATAAATTATTCTTCTGATTATAACAAAAAGGGCGATAGCGGTACGAATAGTTAAAATTAAACGCATCAATTAAGAAATATTAAGGCTACATTAAAGCTTTATTACAAAGATAACTAAACCGATACGAGATATTATATACCATTTATCATAAGCGTACTTATTACTTTAAATATATGGGAAAAAATCTAATATAAAGAATATAACTTATACGAATATATAACGAAAGGTTTAATTGCTATAACTAAACTGGAAAGGATTTTAAAACTTAACGATAATATAAACACCTAAAGATATATGCCTTTTAAGATATTATCGACGTTATTACGGCAGTAACAAATTAATTTTTAAAAAAAAAGCTACCTTAACGAAAACTCTATATACTATTTCGGATAGTCCAATCATAAAACGAAAATAAAATAGATTTATTAAATGATTATAAAGATATTTCGGGAAGTTATTAATAACCTGAACTTCCTATTAGCTTATATGGACAACCCGAACGAACGATAAAAGGTTAAGGACAAAGTTTAAAAAAGAAAACCGAAAAAATAAGATAACATAACGCTTACTTTCGGAAATAATAAAGGGAATAAAAGAATTCCGAACGAGAATATATCAACAGAGAAGACTTTTAAACGTAAGTTTTCTTACTTAAAGTTATTCTATGCTGACAGAAACGATAATTTAAACAACTATAAACCTTTAACCAGTAGAACTAAGAACACATTAAGGCGCCAAAAAAACAAGTTAAAAAATAAGATTTACTTATAAAAAAGCCTTAAAATGGTAAAACCCGGAAAAGCCAGCAGGACCTTCTTAAAAGGGCTTTAAACGTAACGATAAATGCCGAAAATAACCTTATTACCTTACAAGTACCAATTAAAACATATTAATTTACCGTATTTATAGATAATAAAATAATAAAACGTAATTATATTATACCAGATATAATTAACTAACTTCGATTACCATAAAAAAATTAGAACCTTACATCGCCGAGAACGTAAAAGGTTAGACATTTACTTACGATAATGGGAAGATTACCCGCAAGATTAATCATTTTAAAATCTTCGTTAAAAAACGAAACTAAATAACGAACTTCGATATTATTCCGATATGGAATTACGATATGACTTTTAGAAACTAGAGTTATATTAATATAACCCCTTAATCGATTAAGTAGCTAAGTAAGTAAACTATATTTTATACCTTTTTAATAAGAAAAAAATACAGAACGATCTTAACATTCGATCAATAATAAAGACGAATGTAAGCATAAAGACAAGACAGAAACCTTACTACTTCTAAAAACAAAACACGAAAGAAAATAAGGGCACTGTAAAAAATTACGACGCATTATTATTACCATCAAAATATAGTTGCGAAAGATAAACGATCACCTATAACACTAATCCTTAAAACTAGAAATAATAGCTAACGTACACTTACAGTCTTATAGATACGAACGATTATTCCGAAAAAAACAGAAAACGAAATTACCAAAATATAACAAATACAATTACGAAATAATCCTTAAAAAAGAAATATTAACCAGATTTTATCCGATTTACAACTTTAATAAAACGGAACTATAAGTATTACGTAAATACCTTACGGACAAGCTTAAGAAAAGTTATATACGACGCTTTATTTTATTCACCGGATATCCTATATTTTTCATATTAAAAAAGAATGGAAAACTACGTTTA
Organism: Monosporascus ibericus; assembly: GCA_004154915.1. Lineage (NCBI taxonomy): Eukaryota > Fungi > Ascomycota > Sordariomycetes > Xylariales > Monosporascus > Monosporascus ibericus. Next base: position 19,489 of record QJNU01000514.1, on the reverse strand, counting down.
ATTATTAATTATAAATAATTAAACGATATTACGGTTACAAATAAAAGGCTATTATCTCTAATCAATAAAATAAACGACTACCTTTATAGAACAAATTAATTTACAAACCTAAATCTAAAAAAAGAATATAATTAAATCCGTATCAAATTAAAATACGAACAGAAAATAACTATTAAAACGAAATACGGACTTTTTAAATACTTCGTTATACCTTTCGGACTTACGAACGCACCGGTGACTTTTTAAAAAATAGTTAATCATATATTTAAATAATATTTAAATATCTGTATTATTTATTACATCGATAGCATTCTTATTTATTCTAAAAATAAAAAGGAATGTATAGGATACGTTTATATAATTCTTTAAGCCTTACAAGATGCCAACCTAATGGTTAATATAAAAAAGGCTGATTTTACACATAAAAAGTAGAATTTCTAAGATATATTATTATCTTAGAATATATCAAAATAAACCTTGAGAAAATCGCTATAATACAATAATAGAAAATACTCATTATAGTTAAAGAAGTACAAAGCTTTTTCGGATTTACTAATTATTATAAAAAGGTCATTCGCTGCTTTAATAAAATAATCACATTATTATTAAACTTAACGAAAAAACAACTTTTAAACAACAAAAACGGAAAAAGCTTTTCGGAAAATTAAAGACGTAATTACCAGCAAGTTAATATTAATCATGTATAACTTAAATCATCCAGTTAAGCTCGAAACCGAAGTTCCGGATTACGCTTTAAGCGTAATAACCGGATACCGCGATAATTAAAGCAACTTATACCCTATCGCCTTTTATTCTTATACGTTAAAAAAAGTAAAGTTAAATTACGGTATTTCCGATAAAGAATTATTGGCGATTATTAAGATTTTTCGAAAATTTAAACATTATCTTAAAAAAAGCCTTTACTAAGTTAAAGTATATACGGATTATTAAAACCTTATTCGCTTTACTACTACTAAAGAGCCAATAAAATAATAATTAAGTTATACTGAAAGGCTAATAAAATAAACGTACTTAATCGAAAACAAGATCTAAAAAAACCTTTCAAAATTAACCACTAAATCATTAATATCACGCTAAAAGGATACCTGCAACCACGACAGATAACAACGATTAAAACAGCACCCCTTAACTTATACCTGAAAATCTAAAAAATATAACGATAACCTACTTAAAACCTAAAAAACAAAAAAGTACAAGTCCTAGAAAAATACCAGAAAATATTAATACGAAATATACACAAATATTAGCTATACAAATATCTAGAAATTTATAAAACCTTAAAACGACTATAACGTACGATTTGTTTTCCTAAAATAAAATAAATAATAAAGAAAATACGATATTAATATTACATATATAATAAGGTAAAAAGCTCGACGATATAAACCATACGAAAAACTATAACCATTACCAATTATAAAATAACTATAAAATTTAATCATTTTTAACTTTATTATTAAGCTTTTATTATTTAAAACTTAATTACGGGTATATATTATAACAGCATTTTCGTAATCGTTAACCGCTTTACTAATTTTTTACTAATTTTTATCATATAACGAAAATATAAATACAAAGTAACTAACTTACATCTTTTAAAGATATATCTTAAAAATATACGAATTATTAATTAAAATTAATTTAATTAAAAACTAATATTTACTTTAAATTTTTTATAAGGATTTATAGTATAAATAAAGGTAAATTATAAATTATTTAATATATTTAAATCCTGACTAAACGGATAAATAAAAACAGTTAACTAAATAAAGGAAATTTACCCACAATATTGAATTAATTACAAACAAAACGATTAAGTTTAAAAAGTCACTTATCGTATAATTAGCTTATAATACTAATTATTATAAAAATACTAACATAACTTTAGTAAACGTTAATTTCGGTTTTATATTAAGAGCTTATAAGGATATATTAAATTAAAATGAGATGATATAGTCTTAATTAGTACATAATTAAAGAAACTATCATAATTAAGCCCCCAGTTAAGAAGATAATAAAGGTAACGCGAACTATATTATCTGGTGTTGAATCTATATGTAAAGTGATAATGAGTGTCTCGTATTTCTAGGGTTGCGCCCAGCGAAAAATGAACTCCTAGAAATACATGACTAGTAATGCCTAATCAAATGGCAGAGCTATGTACTCAGCTTTACACCCTGCACTATTTTAATATATAAAAAAGAATCAATTAAAATTAAAGTAATCTTTATATCAGAATAACTTAAATGACTATACGCAAAAATAAAAACGGAACTCGAATTTATACGGAATTAAATTAAAAAATATTATAACTAACAAAGGTTAAAAGGATTAACCTTAAACGAAAAAAAGATGGTTTACCTAACTACTAAAAATATTTAAACAAATCGGCTAAATAGAAAACTTGATTTCAAATATATCGGCCTATATAAAATCGCAAAAGAAAATCTTAAAATATAATTATTAAGTAAAATTATTATCTAAAATAAAGTTTTATCTAATTTTTCATATTTTCTTACTCGAATTAGTAGCAAATGTAATCAAAATTAATACAAAATATAAAAAAAGAGCTAAAAAGAACGAGTTAATATATAAGGTAACAAAATCCTAAATATGCCAAAAAAAAAAGGCGGATTTACCAAATATCTGGTTAAGTGGAAAAACTACTTAAACTCTGAAAATACCTAAAAGCCTGCCAAAAACCTTATAAACGCTTAACACCTTCTGAAAAACTTTTACCAACAATATCGGAAACGTTTAAGATAACTTCCCAATCTGGATCGGCTAAAAAAAACCAGTTAATGGCCCCCGGGCTAGACCAGTCGACCACCTCCGTAGCCTGGATAGCCTGTGTGGCGGCCTCCACCTCGGCCCTTTCCTGTCGCTCCAGCTTATTTAAATTTTTAATACCATAACGAACTATTTTAACGGCTTTCTCACGTAAAAGGTTTTCTTATTTACGAAGACGTTATAAGTAAATAAATGCCTTAAAAAACAACCCTTCGGCTTCCTCCTTTTTACGTTTAATCCGATCCTTCTTACGGGAAACGCGAAATATTAATTACGAATTCACCTTATCAAAATCGTAATTAGCGAATTTCTTAATAATATAAAAGCTATAACGAACTTTACCTTTTACGACGATATAATCAAGAGGCTCGGCACGAAAGTAAGCCGAACATCGAAACATATTTACACTAAATTTATTAATGAAACGAAATAAACGTTTATAACGATCCGGATTGAGATCCGATTTTCTTTTATTTTTCGAAATACGACCAAACATAATAATCCGAAAACAAAAAAAAGTAAAAAATAAAACGAAAAATTCCTTGTTAATTAATAGAGAATAATAATTAATATTTAAGAATAAAAGATCCTAAAGGGGGAAAATCGTGTTATAACTAAGCCAGTCTTAGCCTTCCTAAACGGTCGAAACTATAAACGGCAAAACTCCGACTAGACAATTACGTAACTAAAAAAAAGTCGAACGTAGTTAGTTCGACCACATTCGATTAATACTCGAACATAACAGGTTCGATTATACTCGACCAATCGAACGCAATCGGTTCGACTATACTCGATCATAAAGAAATAAGATAGGATATATACATTCGCTACCTTCCATAGCTTAGACAAATTACCAGCTTATAATACAACTTAATTACTTAAATTACTTTTAATAATTTGCTATTACCAGACGTAACTATTGCATACCTTATTACTTAGTTTCCCACGACACTACTACCAACATAAACCGTACGACTAGGTTTAATAATTGGTTAAACCGATCAGCTGTTACAAAAACTGGTATATTTTTGGTATTCTTTATATTATATAAGTTATTAAGATTTATGAATTTCTGGAAGCGATTAACGGTCCGAATTATACCTTTTTTTAAATAAAATACGGTAGTTAAATTTAAAATATAACGGGTGTTTGCTTTACGATTTTAAAAAGTTCTTATTTAATAGTTCGTAATGTTTAATTCGTTAATCTTACGGTTATATTTTAATATAACGGAAAACAAAACGAATAATGCTACATATTATTTTATTATTTTATTATCCGATAGTAGGAACTAGCTTTCGATAATGTTAATATATATAAATACGTTTCGTATTAATATTTTATAAGTGTTATATATATACTAAAGACTTTTAAAATTTAATTAAGTATAATTCCGATATTATTATAGCGAAGATATGCGCTAAGAATTATATAATAGTAAGTAAATTAGCTTTATATATATATCTATATATAGTAGTAAATTCTATTTTATTAAAAGTTTAAGATATTATAATTTTATTAAATAGTTATTTAAAGGTATAATTAAATAGCTTATTAAGTGGTGTAAGGTTTCGAGAGATAATACATATAATTATAAGGGAGGTAGGAAAAATAATGCCGTAGTTAATATAGTTTATATCGAACGCTAACTTGACGGCATTTATATTATGATATATATTCCAACCTTTCGTTAAGCTGCTATTTTAGCTGAAAAGGCCGTTATTATATTTCGCTTTATTAAGCAGCAGTAATTTTAATATAGGAGATTTATAATGTTAAGTACCATAATAAGAACATTTATAAATCGAGATTCGAGGAATATAATAAGTTTACCTGTAATATTCTAGCTAATTAGAACCGGAAATAAGAGTTTAAGATAAATATGTAATAAACGAATAAAGTTTATATACTAAATAAAGTCCGAAAGCGAGTATTACCATTAAAAATAAAAATATATCACGTTTATAATATATAAACGAAAGCGGGAAATAAGTAATAAGTTACAAAAGATTTTGGAAATAATATATATAACTAAAATTAAAATATATACAACTTTGAGACTTATATAATTATAAGTATATAAATAGTTAAATATATGTAGGTTATTAAATATTAACTAAAGAAGTAACGTTACTTTTTCTTATAACGAAATAATAACGTATAAAGGAGGAATTAATAAATATAATTTATAAAACACCTTTACTTAAACGTATACCGAATAAAGTTTTTATAATTATTTAATATATAATTAATATTATTTATTTAATGTAATTTACCTTTTTCCTTATATTTTTATATATCTTTTTATATTATAATAATCGGTAACCCGTGTTCTTTTTACTTAATACTTAAAATATTTATTATAGCATATATCATCGTATGTTTTATAATCTTATAAGATATAAATAACGTTAGTAATATATTCAACACCTTTTAAAAGCAATCCTGGTAATGATATATCTTTAATACATCCGACGAATTTTGAACTTTTTATTAAGTATATTAAATTCGTTAATAATACCGCGGAAAAATAACCTGAAGAACGGGTAATAAGATCTTAAATTTATAAGTAACTAAAGTTATTATCAGAATAATCCGTAATATAATATAATTTCCGGCTTTATTTTAATTAAAGCATTTTTATATTAATTAAAGAATATTTAACCGTTTTAAGATTTAAGATATATCTTATAAAATGTACATATTATAGGTAATCGATTTTAAATACTACGGTTATGATATAAAGTTATATTAATATAAGGAAAAATTGTAAAATTGTAAATATTTTACGTTTTAACGTTAAACCGAACGTATATTAATTAAAAAGATTTTACGATTAGTAATAAGTCTTTAATCCGATAATATCGTAAAAGTTTATATTATAAATAGCACATTTTAACTTTGTAAGTTCCGGTATATATATTAAAACCAAATATTAATGCTATTATTTAAGATATTTTAAAAAATAACGCCCGATAAAATAAGATTTACATTATGGCGGATTATGCCGGCTTTATAAATTATTAAATTCCAAATCTAATAAGGATATTTAATTAGCTGCGGTTTTTATAATTTAATATAATGGATATATAAATCGAGCTCATTATAAACGATACGAAAAAATGTTTATAGTTTTATTAACCGGATTAACTGGTTAAAAACTATATATTATATAGCCGTTTTATAGATGTTATAATGTTCAGGCATTATGTATATAATAAATATGCAAACTACGTATAAAAACATAACGAAGAATATTTATACGCGGGTCCAAAATACTAGGTATTATTATATAACCGGAATAAAGATTTCCAGAAAAACTTAGTCCGGATATAACGCCCAAAACGAAAATAATTTAAGACCCATTAATATAAATAAAGTTATAATAACGATATAAAACAAGTAAGAGGAAAAGTGAAAATTATAAAATATACGTAGAAACCTTAGTTAGTACGTTAGTTATATACGAAGTATATAAAGTAATACAAAATTATACGATATATTTAATTATAAATAATGTAATCTTATTAATACGTTAATTTGTTTTAATACGAAAAATTTATATAATATTATAAGAAATGAATCTTTCGAATTAAAAGGCATCAATTAAAATAATACGGAATAATACGTTGTATTAATATTAAAATGAAATTTTTATATAAATTATAATAAGATATAAAAATATCAAAAATATTAAAAAGTAAAAAGATTTATTAAAAATTCGTTTTTATTTAATAATCTTTATTTTGCTTATCCGATGACGACGTAAAAAACTACGTATAATTTTAATAAGGACTATTTACCGCGTTATTTATATTTTATATTAAAATATTATAACCTTTTTTCGGTATTTAAAATATTACGGTCGTCCGAAACCAAATTATTTTTAACGAATTCGGTATTAAAAGTTACGCGGGTAATTACGATAAAGTTATTTTAAGGTAATTTTTATTCTTTATTATATTAAATATATTAGGCTTATTTTCGAGGTTAATAATAGGTACGTATCGGTAAAATTAATATACTTAATTTTTATCATTCTCTGATTTATGGTTAAAATATTTTCGAATTTTTAATTATCTTTTTTAGCCCGAAATAAAAAGTTTTTAACAAGTTAAAAATTACGAAGTAAAAAGTATAAGCGTTTAAATATTTCGGTACGAAAGATTCGAATAATAAAGTGCGTATTTCGCGAAAAAGTATAACGCGCATAAAATTCGCGCTAGGAAAAAATACCGTATTTAACTAAAACCGAATTTTAGAAAAAAGAAATATTAACGTTATATATATTTTTTCTACTGTAATTATTTTAACCGGCCTTATAAAAAACGATAATGTTAGTATTAACCGTTTAATATAATTAATGTCGTCATAACGTATATTATACGAAAGTTATAAATAAACGTAAGGCCTTTTTAAAGAAAAACGGTAATAGTTTCGGAATTTTTTATCGATAGGAATTATATCGTTTAACGGTCTGTTCTTATTAATAATCAGATCGAAAAAGTTCTTAATTTACGAAATATTATCCGTATTAAAATTATAGCCCGCTTTATAATTAATCGATAAAAAGGTTTTATTAAAACGTTTTAATTAAACTTATATCGTTTAAGAATTACTTAATATGAATTAAATTCCTAAATTAAAATATAAAATATTTACGAATTAATCGTTATATTATTTATATTACTAAATAACGTATTATTAATAAATAACCATTAAAAACTTTCGTTAAATAGACTTTTATTTATTAACGCGTCATAATTAAGACCTTATAATACATTTTTTATTTACTTAACACGATTACGATCTTTCGAAACTATATTATACGCGATAATTTCGAACTTAATAACGGTTAACCGGAAATATCTATATTTAATAAATTCGTTAAACTAGATTTTCTATAAAAAAAACCGTTTCCATCGATTTATTATTAATTATTCCGCATATCTTAAATACCTTTTTTATAAATTGTTCGTATCGAACAGGTAATGTCTGTAAAAATAATGCAAATATGTAAGTATTATATATATATATATAGGATAAAAAGCTTAAAAAGGTAAAACTTTAACGATTTTAATATAATTACGTTATGCGACTTAGGAATTAACGATTTACCTTTAAGGTTACTTACGTTACATACGTTTTATTAATATTATTAAGTTAATAAACACGTATAAAAGTAGGTAAAAACTTTTTCTATATATAAAATAAAGTAAAAACGAAAAGGAAGTATCTTTTTAATTATATAAATTAATTATTTCCGTTTAATTAGCTTATATTTTCCAGATATAATTAATTATTCTCTAATTTTATAGTTAGAATAAAAACGTTTCGGAAATTAATAAAATTATTTTTTAAAACATTTTCTGATAAATGTTATAAGTACCGTTAACCGTGCCTTTACTTTCGTTAACTGTATTTAACGAAATCGAATAACGCTTATTATACGGTATACGCTTTAATTTAAGAATTTTAAAATTTTTATTTATTTCGTTTATAAAGCGTATTTATAAGATTAGGGAATAAAGTCCGGATAATATTAATTACGAACTAATAAAAAAAATGGTATCAGATATTATTATAGCATTTCGTAAAATCATTTTATTTTATAATGCTAATTAAAACGAAACATAAATTATTTTAATTCTTTTTTAAAGATACGGTTATAATAACGGGTAAAGGCGATAATGAGGTTCCGTATAATAAAACTATATCGAAACGTTATGTTACGCACATGATTTTAAATATTAAAATTATCGTATTAAAATACGATATTATCTTGTTATATCAAATTGTAAAATATAGTTTATTTTAATTAAAACTATATTATTATAAATGAAATAACGCGGTTATTTTTATAACTTTTAATAACCGGGTAACGTTTTTATTTAACGTAAAATAACGTTTATAAATACTTAATCCCCTTAATATATTAATTTTAATTCGTAATAAACTAAAAATTAATAAAAACGTATTTAATAAATAAGGCATATAATTGTTACCAGATTTGGAAACGATTTTAATTATAACAATGAAGATTATAAAGAAAAGATATATAAAAATGTCCGGATTATTAGTATTACGAAGCTGTTTTATCTTCCGTTTTATATTATACGATTTTTTAAGTATATAATTATGAATTTCAAAAATTTAAATTGATTAAAGCTGTCACGGCCAGTACCTGATATAGCATGATAGCTAGCTTATTGGCGCTATGGACGAAGATTTTAAGCTGAAGAAAAGAAAGAAAGAAGGACAGAACCGTAAAGTGCGTGAAGATTTACAAATACCCTTACTCCGTGTATGGCAGGTGGCTAGTTTATGTGGCAGCTGTCAGCCCCATGTGACGGTTGCCAGCCTCACGTCTTGATCCTGATAGCTACCGTCATACTACCCCTTCCTAAAAACTTGTATACGATTAAAGAGAATGTATAAATCTCTGTTAGTTACAGGTGTCGTTTTTTCCTTATCGGTCCGGTTCCTGCCTTTTCGGCCTTATTATCGTCGGGATGGTCTTCGTTAATTTCGTCGATGGCCGCCGCGCGTATCCATTCCTGTAAACGGACCGGTGGTCCGGGTGTTTCGGGATGTTCCGTATGGAACCGTTCTATTATGATTGGGGCGTTCTTAAAGTTGGCTGCCGAGTACTATGTTTCGTTAGGATTACAGCCTTTTTACTTGGCCTGATATTGTAGCTTTTTATGGCGCCCATTAAGTCTTGTTTGTTCGATTTGTTTTACCTTAAATTTTGGTCCACCGTTAATTTCTTTAGGTGGCGGTGGTGTTTGGGTTTGTTAAGGTAACGGGTTATCGTCGGCTTTGCGTAATCGGTCGGCATAAAACAAGTTGGTTATTTTGTAATTCGGCGGCAGGTCGAGAACGAAATTATATCCGCGTTTTTCCAGGATCTTAAAGGGTTTCACTTATTGCGAATTTAAACGGGTAATCGGTATTTACGTCGCGAAGCCCCTTTTGCGGAAAAAAACTTTGTCGCTAATTTTAAAGTCGGCTGGGCGGCGTTTTTTATTAATTTACGTTTTTTAACGCCTTTACGTTTTTAATACGGCTTTTTTTATAAACGCTTGGACGTTTTTAATCCGTTTAACGATTATTAACGCCCGTTAAACTGGTTCGGTCTTTACCTTTACTATATCCAAGTCCAGCAAAAGTGGATTCCGGATATTCCTGCTTAACATAACCTTTAGCGGAGCCATATCGATCGACGAATGCCATAATGAATTATGCGCGAAATTTAGTGCCGGTATATATGTACTTTAATTATCTTAATATTTATTAATATAAAAACGCAAACGTTAATTTAGTTCTTGGTTCGTAAACTTAATAACCCTTTAGGTCTGCAAATGTAAGGCGTTTTCGTAACGATATTTTGTACCAGTAAATTCGTTTAATTTCGATAAAAATTAAAAAACGAATTATCCTATATTATCGTTAATCTAAATAGCGGGTACTTTAAAAAAACGATATAAGTATCGATAATATCGGCTAGCCAGGGTTTCGGCGATATCAGTCTTTTTACCTAGTAAAGTTGCCATAATCCTGTTAAACTTATCGATAAACGTTCATATATAGTTATAACCGTAACGGTCTTTCGGTATGTCCTTTCCGTCGACGACGACGTGATCCTAAATATCATTCGGAACGGGAAAAAAGTAAAAAAGCCCCGGGGTTTTATTTCGAGGTGTTTTGTTTCGACGGCAATCGTAACAGTTCCGGATATATTGTCGAACATCTTGCTTAAGCCGGGGCCAGGTATATTCCCGTATTAATATCTTGATCATTTTGTTTTGGCCAGGGTGCGCGAATATTTTGGGTACGTAAGCCTTGCGGATAAATGCGGTACGGAAAAAAATGCGGCCGTCGGTTATTTTTTCGGGTACCACCAATTTATTATCTTTTTTGCCTAAACTTTATACCTTATTTTCGCGACGGATAAGGTCGACCAAGTCGGTACCCTACGGGATATTTTCGATTCGTACCTTAATTAGTATCCCGTCGATAGCAGCGATAAAAAAGTTTAATCGTTTTAGCGGAATTAAGGCTTAGGTCCTTTCCTCTTTTTCTCGGGCCTTAACGGTAGGTAAATCGACCGTTTTTCGTAACAAGGCATCCGCGGCAACATTTTCTTTACCAGGTCGATATTGGAAAATAATGTCGAAATTAAAAAGGAAATCGGCCTATCGGATCTGGCGCGTAAAAAGGACGCGTTTACTCGCGAAGTATAATAAGGCCTGGTAATCGGTTATAACGAAAAATTTTTATCCCCAAAGTTTAAGGTAATAATGCTCGAGGGTTTGGACCATAACGAGTAGCTTTCGGTCTTAAATGGGATACGCTTTTTCTGCTAAGGTCATAGTTTTCGAAAAATATCCTACGGGTTTCCATTCGTTATTTTCTTATTATTACCAAATAACACCCCCAGTCGCGTTACGGGATGCGTCCGTTTCCACTTTGGTCGGTCGATTAAGTCGAAAAAAAGCGAAAACTGGGGCTTTGCAGGTAAGCCGTTTTATCTTTTCGAAAGCTTATTTTTATTCGGGTCCTATTACGAAAGGAACGTTTTTTTTTAACAAACGGTTTAATAATTCGGCTATACCGCTTTTATAATGGCAAAATATTCGTATATAATTACAAAATCCTGTAAATAAACGGATCGCGGTACGGCTATTAAGGTTTTCGAACTTCCACCTTTAGATTGCTTTAATTTTAGCTGGGTCGATGGAAATACCTACGCCTACTTTCATAATAATACCGAAGTAATTAACCTTTTTAACGTTAAACCGGAACTTTTTAATATCTTCTTAAAGGTTGGCCTTATATAACCGGTAAATAACTTTTTTACAATATTTCTAATATTCCTTTTTAAGGCCGGAATAAATTAGTACGTTATCGGCGTAAGCACTTACGTAATTATTAAATAATTCATGCAATTAGGCATTAATAAACGATTACCACCAGGCAGGGCCTATTTTAAGTCCAAATGGGAATACTTTCCATTAGAACATTCCTTAACGGGTTTTAAATGCCGTTAGGTATTCCGATTTAACGGTAATGCGAAGTTTATAAAACGCCTAGATAATGTTAATTTTGGCAAAACGTTTGGCGTTCCGATAGTTAAACATGGTACCGTTAAGTAAAGGGGCCGGGATAAGGCGATCTTTTAAATGCTGGTTTTTTTAACGATAATCGATATAGAACCGGCGTTTTAACGAATATGGCTTTAAGGCAAACAGTACTAGGGCGGCGTCTCCTCGCATATACGGCTCGATAAAGTCCATCTTTAACAATTTGTTTACCACTTCTTTTTCCAGCGGGAGGTATTAAACGGGCGTCCGGTAAGTTGGGGGTCTAAAGGCGGGTATCGGCCGGTCGAGTTCCAGAACTACGTTATGGCCGGGGCGGAAATCCGGGAGAGTATTGGTTTTTTTTTTCGAAAAAAACCTTTCCAGGTGAGCGAAGGGTTTTAGGAGGAATTCCCGGATTCGTTTTACGTACTCCGGATCTTTATCTTCGGGAAAGGGGATTTTTTGGCCGTCGTACGTTTTTCGTTCTTACAAAGCGGTTATTATTACGACGTTCGATTCGTTATTTTTAAAGGGAACGGCTTTTTAAAGTAACGGGGACTTGCTTTATCGTTTTATACGGGGGTTAGTTTTTAATTTATTCGTTAACGAAGCGATAATTATTTTATCTTTAATAATTTTTATAATGAAAATAATCGGCTTAATATCGCATACGTTCGGCGTATCTTTCTTATTTAATATGTCCGACGGGGTAATAAATACGGGGGTTAAGATGGAATTATTATCGGGTTTTTTTTATGAACGTCGGAAGATCTGGTATTTTTTTTCGGCCTTTTCCATGGCACGATTGCGGCGGTTAACGTCTTTTTAAACCTCAGGGTCGACGTACCCGTCCAGCAAGCATCGGGTTAGGAATTTAATCGCCGGTAAGAACTTGGCCAAAGCTAAAAGGTCGTTAAGCCAGATAACATTTTTGTTCTTGTAATCTAACAATAAGCCGTACTTTTCCATTTAATTAAGACCGATAAAAATGTCGTATCCTATATCTATAATCTAAAAAACTTGGTCGGGAAAACGTCGTCCGTTAATTTCGAATATTATAATTATTTAGGCTTTTATTTGGTTAGCGGGTTGCTTCCGGTAATTTTATAATTAAATTAATTTTTTTAGCTGGATAATATAAGCTTGCAATCGTTTTTTTGCTTGCTTAACGATAAAAGGGCTAACGAAAAGTCGAGCTTATGTTCCGGTATTATAAAAAGCAGTAATACGTAGGTTAATTCCATTTATTTAAATTTGCGTAATTTTGGTAAAAGCTTTATATTTCTTGGGGTAATTTACTTCCGTTATTATTAACATAAGGAGGATTATCGAAAAGTTTTCCGACGGTTTTATTTTTTTCCCGATTCGTCGGAGCTGGACGAGTTTTTTGTTATTTTTACCGTAACGACCTTTTTCTTATTAGGGCAGTCGTTAATTTTATGTCCCGTTTTGCCATAATTAAAATACGTGCCAGCTTTTTAATAGGTTTTCTTTTCGACTTCCGATAAGGGCTTGCTGGTATTGCTCGAAGTTTTCGGTTTGCTGGGATTATTACCCGGGCGGGGTTTTTTATTTTTGTTTTTATTTTTCGGTTTATTATTATCGGGGTCGTATGGTCGAGGTTTATGTTTTTGCTGGCGTTTCTTATAGGCGAGCTGGTTGTTATAAGCGATTATAGCGACGCGGTTATAAAACTTTTCGTAAGTAACGTTAAAATCGCGGTTATCCTTAAAAAGGCGTAAGTTAAAGTTTAAAGAAATATATTTTTATAGGATTTGCTTTTATTCGTTTTTGGCGATCTTAACCTTTTAAGCGAAAGTATTAAATTTAAAAATAAAATCGTAAATATCTTAATTTTTGCCGGGTTTAAAAACGAAAGTATAAAGGGTTTTTTTAATAACGGAAACTTAATTCGGGTTATGGTACGATAATTCCAGTACCTAAATTATTTTGGTTACGTAAAAAAAAAGTTATATAATTAATCGGTATTAAGTTTTAATTACTTATTTAGCTTTTTTTTTTAAAAGGTTTATTAAGTAAACCATACGGGTTTTTTCGTTCCGAAAGGTCGGTTTATTTACTTCGAACTTATTTATAACTTTACGGATTTAAATATTAAACTTCGTTTTATTACTGCTAAATTTAACGGGGTTATTAACGTAAGCTTTTTTTTTTCGGTCGTAACCAGGATTCGCGCCGTTATTTCCTGCGAACTTACGGAAAGCGGGCTATGTTATTATACCGGTAGGGCGAAACGTATTAATATTATCAAAGGTACTGTTAATTGTGTTTTCCCGACGAAAGTGGTTAACGTCGTCGGAAGAAATAAAGGTATGCCGACTTTATCCGGCTTTCAGGCAAGCGATTTCGTTACGGAATCTTCGGAATTTTTCCTAAACGTCCTGGTTATCGTTAACTATTTTGTCGATTAGCTGTTCGTCGTGATTAGATTTTAAATAACTATGGTTTTGGTTTTGGTTTTAATCTTGGTTTTATGAATCCTTTATCTTTAAGGATTCGGTTTCGTTTTTCGGTACGTCGTTTTTTGCCGTTTCTTTAGGGTATACGTCGTTTTCTATACTTTGGTCTAGGTCTTAAAGAGGCATTTCGTTTTTTGCATTTTCGATTTTACCATTAATTGATTTAAGTCGTTCTGAACGTCGATTAGCTGGCGGGTAGTCTTTCTTAATAGATATTTAGTTTAATGCTAATTAATCTGGGTTTAGGTTTAGTACGTATTGTTTTTCGTCGTTACGTTTCGACGTAAAAAAGTATAATGCTTTATTTATTGATCGCTAGGCCAGTAAGGAAGGGAATAAGCTTAAAATAGTGTTACGGCCAGTACCTGATATAGTATAATAACTAGCTTATTGGCGCTATGGACGAAAATTTTAAGCTGAAGAAAAAAAAGAAAGAAGGACAGAACCGCAAAGTACGTAAAGATCTATAAATACCCTTACTCCGTGTATGGCAGGTGGCTAGTTCATGTGGCAGCTGTCAGCCCCATGTGACGGTTGCCAGCCTCACGTCTTGATCCTGATAGCTACCGTCACAAAAGCCTAGCGTATATATAAATTGTTAAGTTTCGTTTAAGGTAATATAAATTATCTTAATATCGAATACTAAACTTTCTAACAGGCGGCAAAATTTAAACTTTTTTATAAAAGTTATAAGTTTTCCGGATAACATATTATAGTATTTGTTAATAATATGATTTTAATTAATAAAAAGTAATATATTTTTATTAACTGTTATAAGTTAATAATTTATTACCTACACCCGTTTTTTAAGTAGGTTAATTAACCGGTAAATTTAAACGGTTAAATTAATTGTTTAATTAATATTATCGTAAAGGATTTAGCTTCGAAACAAGCTTTTAAACCTTATATTTATCCGTTATTTTTGCTAAAATATTAATATACGTCTACGTATATCTTATTTTGTTAAGTTCGCGCGGTAAAACTAGGGAAATTCGATTTTATCATATTTTAAAAACAGCGATAATAACGTAACGTATTGGGTTTATAATTAATAGATACGCTGGGGTTTCAAAGTGGTAAAAAAAGTTCTGATTGGGATTAGGATAATATTAATAATAACCTATAATCAAAGAATCATATATATATAAAAAGGTTTTATTATTAAGTTATTACGGATTTTGGGTTTTTTAAAAAATAAATTTTACAAAACGGACCCCTTTTACGCATAACTATAACTCAGGCCTCGCTGCTTCGTTACGGGGATTTGGGGTTTGATTGGTTGATTTTTAGCGTTGTAGAGTGGTACTTAAGTAACTTCGAAGAAAATAGAGAACGAGCCAGGAAGGCCTGAGCTAGCTAAGGTAACCTGTAAGTACGGCTTTTAAAGTCTGCTCTCTGGTCGCGTCGTTTTACTAGATGTGTATGTATGTATATAGTGGACTAGGCGTTAGCATATAGCTCGATATCTCATTAATAGCACTTTACTTTCCGTAAATATAAGTAAGAAAAAAGAATGGCATTAATTTAAACTAGTTATTACAAAGTATTAAAAATTATCTGGAAAGCTTGTTTATTTAATAAGTTTATCCGATACGTTACGGTTAATTAGTTAGTATTTTTATTATTAATAGCCTTATATTAATTTTAAATTTTAAATATGAATATTTATATATTAAGTAACCAGTTCTTAATTACTTATATATCAATTAATAACCTTATATTATTTATACAATGTTGAAATAAGTTTAATGTTTATTTTCTAGTCTTAGCTACATAGATAGAAATCATTTTATGATAGAATCTGTATAATAAATATTATACTTAATATCTTTAAATACGATAATTAATTAATAGTTTTTACAGTTAGACAAAATTACATACCTTAATTTTATAAAGCCTTACTTTGACGCCGACTGCTAGGCCTTCATTAGCACGTAAATTTTCTAGTAATATCGGCTTAAGGAGTTTATATACGTATTTATTAACAAATTTCGACGCTAATAAACTATATACTCGCTAGCTTCATAGTTTAATAAGGCTAAATAATATAACTTATAAGTTGTTAAGCTTTGCGCGATAAATATTAAAGATAAACCTTAAAGATAATCGTTTACCTTTTATAAGACGAGGTAATTAATCGGATTCCGGATTATCGGCCTTTTCTGAGTTGTCGACTTCCTTTTTTGATAATAAAGATAAAAAATTTCCAGGCCATGGCTTTATAAATTTTTAATAATATAATTATTTAATATTAATCTTAGGTACCTTTTAATCATATTAGTTATTTTAAACTTGATAATAGTTTCGCCTTATTTAATCTATTTGTCCAGATTATTATTTCTTTTTTTAAAAGGTTACGCGTAATAATATAAAATATATAAATTATCCATAAACCGCAAATATAGTATTTAACCAAGGTAAATATCCTTAAATTTATTAAAGTAACTGTAATTAACTTTTAAAACATTTTTGCCCAAAAGTATAAGAAATATATAAAAGTTATTCGCGAAACTAAAACGGAAAAATAATAACGAACTTTAAAATTTCGATGTTCAGACTTTAAAATAATGTAAGCTGGAAAATTACGAACGATAATTTACCCGACTATTACGGATTATAAAAGTACCTTAAAATTCAGACAAAAATCGACGTAAATAAACGCTATAACAGAGATAGATTTAATAAAGACTAAGAATTAAGGTAATAACTTATCATTTTGTCTAATTTTGTTATACCGTTATGTTTCCTCTAAGAAGATTATATTAGTTATAACAAATATTTTTTATATTACTTGTTCGCATATTAAATTGTATCCTTTTAAAAAAAAACCTTTAACATTAATCTTAAAATGTTTTCGATTTATAATATTATTTAAAAGAAAAATATTACCTTACATACTTAATAAAAAATTTTATAGAATTATAAGGTTAATATTCTAAGTCCGATCAGCTATAAGATAACTGGATTAACTACTTTATAATATATATTATTAAGATACAAGTTAAATTATGCGAAATAAAATATTAATAGTATATACGTAGTTAGGTATTAATAGTAGAGTAAAATCGAATCATTATGTTAATAAGTTTTATAATATTATAATAAGGCTTACGACGTATTTTAAACCGTACCTTATACCAAGTTTTAAAACTTTACCCCATATCTTTATAACGCGCTTTATAATTTATTTTATACTACGCTTTATAGTACGTTTCTCGCCGTATATCTTTAACTTATTAAAGTCGGATAAAAAGCGTTTCCGTACATAGATCGGGAATTCGGTCGATAAACGAATTTTTATTACTCGGTTTTAACTTTCATAAATTAAAAATAATATTAACCTAAACGTAAAAAACGTAATCGGCTACAGATAGTTTAAAAGGGAAGTAATAATAATATAACGCTCGTATTAAGCTTTAATATAATACATGCACTTAATTAAAAGTTGTAAATATAGTCAGCGAAAAAGAATACCATATATTTAAATTACTTAAATATATTATAGTTAAGCTCTTTAGATTAATTATTACGAGGTGTTAAAATTCATTCAATGAGCTTGTTTACTTAACCAGCTTATTTAAGATGTTAACATATTTATTTTTCGCTTTTTAAGCTTATTTAAGCTTTTTATATCTTTTAATACCTTTAATTACTGTATCGCATATTATGAAAACTCTAATTTAAAAGCCCGTTTTATTAAAATTATAAATATCTTTTTTATACTACTGTATTTTACATTTTAACCTGAACAAGTTTGAATAACTTACGAAATACCTTTTAAAAAAATTCGACACCTAGTTAACCCCACCGCGTTTTGTAATGCGCTAGGTAAGTAATAAATTTAATATATTTTCAACATGTTAAAACCGGATAGAAAACATTCGCATATTTAAGTTAACTATTCCGTCGATAATTCTTTTTTCGGTTAGCGTTAATATTTATAAATTAAGAATAATGTCGACTGGGAAAGTTATACAGTTATATTAGTTTCTTACAATAGTTTCGAAAACGCTATGTATCGTATAAAGACCTTTATAACTTATATTAAATTTTTATCTTAGTTTAAATAATTACGTTTATCTCTTTTTTCATAAACTATCTTATATTATAGTTGTTAAAGATAATTAAGTTATATAATTAAAATAGTAAAAATATCGAGCTGTGAACTTGTATAAAAGAGGAGCTGAATAGGTCGTTAAATAATAATTAGCTTTTCATTAATATGTATTTTTTTTAAAAAAAATATAAATAATTAAAAAGGTTATTATATTATGCTAATATACTTTTCTTATATAATACAGCATTAATTATTAAATGGAACTTTTAATATAAAATAGGAAGTTTTTAAACATAAAGTTTAAGTAAAATTACTAACTATCTATATTACCTCAGTATATAAGTTGTTACGTCTATTTTCAAAGAAAGCTGGCAAAATTATTTTATAATATATAAAAGATCTGTTGTAAAAGTTTAAGGATTTTAAAACTTAAACTATTTTACTTAATATATCGAATATATTACCCGTTTTAACTAAGAGGAATTTATATAGAAATTTATTACTTATTTTCTAAGTATAATACATCGGTATATTAAGAGAAAAATATATATAATTATATGATATAAAGAAATTTTTTTAAAATTTCTTTTTTAAATTAATAATAGTGCCTTAATTCGTTTTTTTATTATTAAGTTAATATTAAATTATATACAAAAATCGTTTCAATAATTTAAAACTTTATATTAAAATGTAATAAGGAAAACGAAAAGATTTAAAACGTATTATTACACCTCGTTTTAAAAGTGTTTTATATTTTTATAAAAATACTTCGTCAAAAAGATGTTGTTAATTTATTAATTCTAGATTATTATAATTCAAGAATTTTAAACCTTTTAAAACAAATTACAAAAATTCATGTTATAAATAATATAATCATCGTAAATAATAATAATAAAAAGACGCTTAAAAATTATTAATGTAAAATCTCTTTAAGAAGAATTCTACCTCGGTTTATATCTCAAGATTAGGACTGGGGTCTATGGAAAGCATTGGAAACCCCTCCCATGCAGGATTAGACGTTGCTAGGATTAGTAGATTATACTATAAGTGCGTGT